>MU134863.1:0-10347 GCA_015039355.1 Ramaria rubella | reverse complement strand
TTTTCTCCACTTAACCCCATGTGATTCCGCTTTGTCCGGAAATATATGTACTCGTCTTGTTGTTTGCTACGCTCGTACGGTATGTTGCTACAACAGCTGTCGTCTGTCCTCTTTACTGATTGTCGCTCTCCGTCTTTTGGTTTTATCCTTCCACAAAACATTACCTTACCTCTTTACTCAGTCCACCAGTTTCTTTACTTCCCTTTACACCGTCGCTTAAACTTTATCTTCGGTCTTTATCTTATCTTCACTCAGTCTCTGTTATCTGGTACACCTTGTTAACCTTTATCTTCATGTCGGTTCTTCGTTCACTCAGTCCACTACTTTTACTCAGTATCGGCAGGTTATCCTAAGGTCAACGAACAGTTTATAGAGGCTTCTACTCATCCACTCAGTACACCGAACTACTGCTGAGTCTTTGTACACTTGCTTAGTGTTGTGAACCTATACTTAAAGGAGGTCTCTCCCTTGCTTCTACTCAGGACGAACTACTTTAGGAATCCGTGTATTGGTATTGTTTAGAGACAAAGACCAGGTACGAGAAACTACATGGTCAATAAGGACTCCTGTTACGCTACGGTTGGTAAGTGACCAGGTTTCAATCCCAGTTTTGGCTACTACATCTTCCCTCGTACCTTCCAAACTAGCTTATGGGTATACGTTAGCACTTACACTATTCCTCCTATACTCCCCTTATAAGCCATACCCGGAAGTCCTCTAAGCTGCATATCTCCTATCATGGCCGCTACACGTTAAACACCTCCTCCTGACCTGTTTACTTGTAGTTCCCCTCTTACGGCTGATCCTTCAAGCTGCGCACCAGGTTACACATACAGACCGAACCGCCAGTAGACTTTGCTCAGTACCCTACACCACCGCCGTTACGACCTACCGTATAACTAGTTGGATTCACTCGTCTAAGTCTCAAGTCCAAGTCTTCTAAGTCTACTACTACTTCTACGTCTACGTCAAGGCCAGCTTTGTCAATCACGTGACACTTGCTGTTGTATCTCGTCTTCGCTTACGTCATCGTATTACGTCATCATCTTCGTCACTGCTACATCCTCATCTTCGTCTTTGTTCTACCTTTGTTGCTGCTGATAGCAAAGCGCACTGAGCCGAACACCAGTGTAAGTAGCCATGCAACGACGACACCGCTACCCACTGTCTTTTGGATCTATTTCCAAAAGTAAACTGACAGCGCATCTATGACACGCTGCTCTGTCGCATCTTGTAATCATTGCAACTGTCGCACTGCAGCCATTTGTATTTCCACAAATCTATCCATTGGAAGAAATTCTCCTTCCGGGTCTAGCTGCGCATCCACGTCGATGTATTCTTCTGCTGGGTGACTTTCACCCTGCTTGTCGTTCTTGTAGTAGTGTGACAGACAGTCGGCTACCTTGTTCTCCACCCCTGGTACATGTACTGTGGTATAGTTGAATCTGGAGAGAAATTCCTACTAGCGCACCTGTCTGTCTGACAGATGCTGTTGTGTCTCGAAGTATTCGAGACCTTTGTTATCCGTCACCAGTGTGAACTGGCGACCTCGCAGCTTATCCTCCTACTCCATAAGTGCTTCAAGGATAGCAATCATCTTGTGCTCATGTGTTTTGTAACGCTGTTGTGTGGGACTGAATTTCTTTGATAGAAATCCTGCTGGACAACAAGTCGTCCAGTCTGGGCCTTGTCCATAAACTGCTCTGACTCCAGACTTGGAACCATCGGTCACAACCCAAATGGGTTCTGTACTAGCATGATTTATAGGCTTCAAAATTGGAGCCTTACATGCTAGTGCTTTGATGGATTCAAAACACTTATCCATCAAGGGCATCCATTGAAACGTCCTATTGTTGTGTGCACTTCCTGATAAGGGAGTTGTATATGCTGTCAAATCTGGCATATATGGTGCCAGATACTGCATGAGTCCTAGAAATCGTTGGACATCGTTAAATGTTCAAGGTCTTCTCCAACCTTGAACCTTCTCCATTTTATCTGCATCGGCATGTATGCCCTTGTCATCTATTATGTGACCAAGGCATTCCATGCGAGGCGAATACAAATCGATCTTGGATCGATTTCTGCTGAGGAACAAATGTGCCTTGCATAAAATATCAAACACCTTTTGAAGGTGTTTTTCGTGCTCTTCTATAGAGCTTGAATAAATGAATATATTGTCCAAGTATATGTGGACTGATCGACCAATTTGGTTATGAAAAATCAATGTCATGAGATGTTGAAATGTAGATGGCGCGTTACAGTCGCCAATCTGCATAACCCGGCTTTTGAATGTACTGAATATGGTTTCAAAAGCCATCTTGTTGACATCCTCCTCAACTACGTGTATTTGTTTGTACGTGTTGGACATGTCAAGCTTGGATCGATATGCAGCACAAGCTACGTCATGCTGGATCGTATCCTGGTCTGGGAAGGGCATAATGTCCTTCACCGTGTTGTCATTGCGTAGACGTAGGTCTATCACTGTTCTGAGCTTTCCGTTTTTCTTCAGAATGGATAGTGCTGGCGCTGCAGAACATACAGACACTGATACCCACCAACCAGCAGTGGTATACTGGTCGACTTTGTTGATCAGTTCATTTCGAAGTGCTTCTGGGCACTTCGGTAACTGATAATGAAACTGTTTGGTTTCATCTACGAACTTAATTTCGTGGTTGATCTCCCTCTGAGGAGGAAGTTCTAATGGCACACCTCCGAAGAGGTCTGCATACTCTAGCTCCCATCTTTCCCTTAGTTTGGGAAAGTCATCCACCGTCAATAACGGTTGCTTGGTGCTAGTACATCCTACGGTAATCCTGTTAGTACATTGGTTGAGTAGACCAATGTCAGTGTTTCTTTGGTTTTCTTTCCATTTTCCCTTGTCTCACCTGCCATCTGGCAAGCTCGTCAATGGCTCTACATGCAATGAAGAGCCATTCGCGAGTCACGGTTTGTGGCTCTTCAGTTTGGGCTTAAGACTCGTGATTCGAGTCTTGCGTTCAGCCGGGTTTTTATAGTCCAGCTGCTCTTCCCAAGCATTTGCATGGTTCGGAATTACTTCCTTTCCCATACAGATGCATCCCTCGTCTCTAAAGTCAAAGGATATCCCTAATTTACATAGGAATGGTGTTCCTAGTATTGCATCATAATAGTCTGCGTTCGCTATGTCAAAGTATTCCTCGATATTATGCTCACCAAAGTGGATGTTGGTGTGGGTTCCATAGTTGATGGTCGACTTACTGCCAACACATGCTAGCTGTAGACCAATTGGACGTTCGAGTTCTAACATCTTAATGCCTACAGCACGTATGAAATTTGGAGAGAGCATAACTCCCTCACACCCACTGTCTAGTAGACAGTGGGCTCTGACTCCACCAATCTCCCAATACCCGGAGATTGTTTGGTTGTCTATATGCGCCTGTTTGGGGTGTGTCTTATCCCACGTTCTGAACCGGTGATCACAGACAGGCTCAATGGTCCTGTCTACGACTCCTGCATGGGTGCGGAAGTCATTGTTTCGACTTAAACCACCACTGATTGTGGTAGTTGGTGTCTGTGCCACATATATGCACCACCTTTCTTCATACAATCCTCCTAGCGGATGTACTCCATCTGCTCGATACAAGCTTTGCATTCTCATATCGTCATTGTCATCCCATTGATAAGGCGTGAGCTCCGACTGGTAATCAGTGACTAGTTTGCCAATTTTGTTCTCATGGACGTCCTGGACATCCATTTGCTTGTCTAGTTTGCCACTTTGTGGCTCCTCCTCCCCTTCTTGAGCGCTCCCTGAGTGCTCAACCACTTCTTCCAGCCATGCACTGGCTATGCGCAGTTTATTCTTCCACTGTGGGCAATTTGGCTTGATATGCCTTACCTGTCCACACTCGTAGCATGTCATCTCTGTGCTACGTCCTTGACCCCCTGAACCTCCAGAAGATTTTTGTGAAGGATGGGAAGTGACAGGAGCTCCAGCTCCAGCTCTCTGCGTAGCCTGTACCCCTGTTTGGGGTATGCTCAGCCTTGTTTCCACTTGAGGTCTAGCATTCAGCGGACAATATATTGTCTGCTTTGCAGTAGAACAGCTTCCTGTATTGGGAGCTTGAGACGAGCTTGGCACAGCCTGACTTTGACTAGTTGTCGAAGTTGGCTTTGCCTGCAGCATGTGAGCGCTGCTAGGCTTCATCTTATGTGACCCAATGTCATATCGAGACGCATCCTCTACGGCCTTTGTGGCTTCATACAACTCAGTTATTGAACTGAATTCTGTCATGTAGCCTAATTTTAAGACTTCATGACACAGCTTCTCGAAGCGCTGCTACGAACTGTTTGTGGATCGTATACTCATCCAGCAGATGTATCATCCACGCTGCATACTTTGTAATATTGTTCAGTAATTTCTGAATGGTTTTGGTCCCTTGCACAATTGTGTCAAACTTATTCAATGCATGCCTGTGCGTGAGTGCATGAAGGAACCGCTGTTGTAACCCAGCGATTGCACTTTCCAGGGTCCAGTTGATTACGACTCAATCATGACGCTCAATATTTCGAGCATATCACTCCAATGCCTCGCCTTTGAGGCGAGTGCCTAAATAGTTTAATTGGAGTTCTGTGCTGGACGGTCCCAATAGACTATTCATGCCTAGCCATCTCTGGATCCCTGAGATAAAGTTCTCAAATTCTTCAAGATCTGCTTTCCCAGCATATTCTGCTGGGTGAGGTAGTTTTACTCTGGCTTTGGCAAGCACAGATTTGTCTGGCTCGCTGCCCTTGTGTTTCTCAAGGGCAGCTCGCACCATCTTTGTGACTCTGTCTACATACATAGGCGGATTTCCTCCTACTTCCTGGATCCTCCATTCAGGATCCGTGACTGCTAGTGATACCACACGCAGTATCGCTTGTATCTGCTTGTGTGGCTGGGGGACGTGAGTATTCACATCCTGCTGCACTGGTGGATCAATGATGTCTTCATCAATCTGATACAACGGTCGACATTTGTCAGCCATTAAGAATGCATCCCTCAGTCTATGACTGCTACTGAGGACGGATCGGGCCACTCTCGCTGACTCGGTCAGTTTATCAAAGGCCTCACCTTTGATCCCAGCAGTATATGCTTCTTTGACTAGTTTATCCGCATGTTTAGCATGGAGTTCGTTCTAGTGCACGGTGCTTCTGTCATGCTGCCTTATGTTTGATCCTATCCCAGTGATCAACCTCACGTTCAAGACTAACGTGAATGCTAGTCATGGTACTGACACTATCGGTGTCAGACTTCATCATCTCCTGCAGTGACTGCTGGGTCACTGCTTTGAGCACTTCTTGCTCATCATAAGTTTTTTTTTATCTGTGAATTCCTTCACAGATATTTTCTCTATCGCGAGCCTCTAGCTTGTGATCTGTCTCCTCCTCAGTACGCCGGTGTGTACTGACACTGTCTTGTTCTATCGTGGCACTAGGTTCTTGAGGACCACTTCTAGTGCTCGGACCAGACGGAGGTGGCATCCTCTGTCTGTCTCGCTTCCTGCGAGCCTTCTCTGCTTTGCGGTCAACTTCACGATCCCTATTGGGATTGTTGCCATGCTCGGGGGCCTTTCCTCGCAAAGGTCCTTGTACTTCCTCTTCCAGGGACTGTATTAACAGTTCCATACCATCTCCCAGTGTTTGGAGTTGGTTCGCGGCATCATCCGCTGCACGAGCTGCCTCAGCCACTTGCTGGCTCACTTCACACATAGTGTCTACGTGTTTACGGCTCTCAAAGAGAGCTGTAATCATCCAGGCAATGTGTCTGGTTATACGTTTGTATCACTGGGTTTCTTCATCCCGGCACGCTGACCTTGCTCTATCATCCCTGTTTGGGACGGTGAACTTCGTGATCTGCAATGTTCTTGGACATGTGGGAGCTGCAACATTTGCACCCCCAGCAAATTGTCCATGTCACTAGTCGGCAGCTCTCTCAACTCATTGAGAGATGATTGTAACTTTGACCTAGTCAAAGTTCTTTTAGTTCTCTTAATGGACGATATATCATCCATTTCTGATTCCGCCGGTGCAGATCTTCTTAGATCTGCCGATACTCGCTTTCGACTTCTAGAGTCAGAAGCTACAGGCATTGTAGTGATACGAGGACTAGCTATCCTCATCGGCATTCCCGTTCACCTGTCCACATTGTGGGCAGGCTCAACTCTCCTGTCTGTGATACGAGGACTAGCTATCCTCATCAGTGTTCCCGTTTGCATGTCCACGTTGTGGGCAGGCTCAACTCTCCTGTCTGGGCCCTTGGCTGTGGCTCCAGACGTATCTTGATCCTCTCCAGATCTAGACGTTCGGCTTCGAGTTCTTATCGAAGTCATAGATCTATGATCTATCCACCACACTGTGGCATTCTTCTATTGATTTAGAAGAATAAACAGTAAATGTCTGTTTACTGTTTCCAAGAATTCTGGCGAGTGTTAAACTCAATGGTTTGGGTAAAAAGATTGGTTTGATCTTTTGTTATTGCAGTGCTGCCAATACTTTTGGCAGTCAAAAATGTGTAAGAATATTACTATTCACGCAAAACAGACTGAGCCAATAATTTATTGGTGTCTGCGATGTAGTGTGGTTACAAGTAAAAGTATCTTTCTTATCTAATTACTTGTGGACAACTGTATAGTTGTCCACTATCTACAGGCACCCCTAGTGGGTGGCTTATATAATACAACCCATAAGCCACTCTGGTGACTTATATACTCTAATTAGTAGCATATATGCTACTGTAAGAATCTACATTCTTACATCATACCTCTTGTCCATCCAACACCAACATTGATCTGAATCTCATAGACTTGGATGCTGGATCATATGATGCTGAGTCCTCCAATGAACCTGAGAATGATTCTGATGCAGCGGCACTTATAAGGGCAACCTCTGGGGCTAGTGGAATATCACACTATAGCCTGGCAGATGGGAATCCAAAGAGAAAAGCCTAAGGACTCCCACTGCCAAGGCAACTACTAACTAAGGAAAGACTCTGAACTGACTGAATGTTTTGGGTGCTTAAAATGGAAGTCACATGACCTATGATGTAGCCCAGGTAGATTCCAGCTTGCACACATAAGTGGGCACTTAAATTGCAAATAGAAGTGCCAGCTGTAGAAGTGAGTAGGAAGGAGGGGAGGAAGGAAATGGAAATATTAGATAGAAACAACAGGGAGAAAAGAGAGATAAAAGGGAAATGGGGACAGAAGAGGTGAACATGAATAAGAGAGGAGAATAGGAGAATAAAAAGAAGAATATGAGGGGTTCCCCTTACAGCACTGCACTCTGGCTCTCCAAGCATGTCAACGCCTCCTCGCACTCCCCGTTGGACTAGCCAGTCGTTGCAGATCAAGAGTGCAACCCCTACTTATA
This sequence comes from Ramaria rubella, assembly GCA_015039355.1. Taxonomy (NCBI): domain Eukaryota; kingdom Fungi; phylum Basidiomycota; class Agaricomycetes; order Gomphales; family Gomphaceae; genus Ramaria; species Ramaria rubella. The sequence continues at coordinate 2,961 of MU134863.1, read as the reverse complement.
CCCAGCTGCTTTTAAACAAAGCAAATCACTCCTATAAGATGTTTTTACTGATTACTCACCCATTTCCAGAGATCCCAAGCCAGCACCGTCACTTTGAAAAGGACACTTGGGAGGGTGCACATGAGTTCCTCAAGTCCAAGGAAAATGTCATGGTCAAGTTCATGGCAGACATCAAGACAGCCATATGTCAATTCCTTCCTTGTATGATCCCAACTAATGATATAGCAGCTTCACAGCCTTGGCACCACTTTTTGCGGATCCCTGGGTAGTCAACCATCCCCAGCGACTATGGCTTTGGTGACACCAAGAAGTGGGCTAGGGACAACATTGTCAAGAAACTACTCACATTGGGCAATCTGGCATACAAGAGGGTTTTTTTTGATGATGCTGGCTTTGCTAGGCTGACATCTGATAAGGTAAGTTGTATTTTTTTTTGTCTACTCATTTAACTAGTTTGCAGACTACAATTCTGCACACTAGTCCTTTCCAGAACCCTCTTCTCGAAACCGTTATCATTGCCCTTGCCTTCAAAGGTTGCCTAGCTGCGACCAATCCTTGTTTGATCCCATCCCATTACCCATGATTGCATTCACATGCACATGGTCAGTCATTGTGAATGGCTACTTTGGATGGCATTCACTCTCTCGCAGATTCACCACACACTTGATCATCATCTAAGCAATGATACATCTGCGCGTCATGACCTCTTGGGTCCCAACTACTGTCCTGTTTTTCAGAGCTATTTGGAGAGTTTGGAATTGTTCAAGCATGAGAATCCTGGGTCATGTGCTGTGGTACAGAGGGAGCTTTGGGAGAAATGAAGGTAAATACTAGTCTATTTTTTTGCTGTATTGCATTATGCTGACCTTATAACAAACAGGAAGGTTGCAAAGATCCCTTTGAAAGGGCCACAAGTCGTTGTTCATTTCACCGCCAGTCTTTTGGCTGAGGACATTGAGGCAGAGCTGGCAGCACAAGGCGCATGCTAGATCTGTTTCCCTTTTCATTCTAGTAGATCACAAAGATTCTCATGTGGCCTCAGCCTGAATGCCACTACCTTCTTCACTTCTGATACCCCTTCTTCTGCAACTAGCAGGATACGGTCTCCTTGCGTGATGTCCTTAGTATTACTCTCATGTAACGCAACATGAATAAATAACTTTTACACTAAATGTGAACGCAAACACCTTGAGCCGTAGTTTGTCTAGAACAACTCTACAGCCTGCATAGTACCTATGTTATATAGCTAAAGTCCCTATAGTAGATAACATAGCTACAGTATTCTACTATTGAAATTAAAATACACTAGGTGGTATTTTATGAATATGGCTGATATCATACAAGGGGCCATCTATTTTAACTCTCATCACTAGCTGCACTAGGGAGGCTCTCTAGTGCCCCCTAGCACCTGCCTCATTTCCTGATGTAGTTATTTGCGTGTAGAGTGTGTGTGCAATGGATTGTGTGGCAAAAACTGGCTTGGATAGTGCATGCATGAGACATGCATGGTCGGTGCTGTTGGGAGCACAGATGGTGATGGTGCTAGTGCGTGTAACTGCTTGGATGTGGCATTTTTCAGTCAGTGTCGTCACCACTCAGATGCAGCATGGGCAGGAAGGAGAGCAGGAGCAGCGACAACAGTGATGGCAGAGCGGGTAGGATGCAAGCACAAGAGGAGGGCAGCAATGGGGACATGTGTATGAGCTGGTACAATGTTCGATGCTGGGCTTCGTGAAGGCCAATGGACAAGAGCTTGTGGAATACAGTGATGGTGACTCAATGGTGTGTGTTGTTGTTTCTGAGCAAAGGCTGCAGAGAGGTTGGTGATGAGTGTCAATGGAAGGGGTAATACTTTGGTAATTGGAATACTTGTTGTTGCTTGTGTAGTACTGGTGGGGAGTGGGTGCTTGATTAGTCAGTATGTGTGAGAAAAAGAATCGAGAATTTGAAAACAGAGAGGGGGCCTGATGAAATAAAAGAGAAGTTGAAAGATCAGTACCAGGAATGAGATTGTTCTGAAGTATTGTTTTGCAACAGTAGTGAAAGGAGATCAGGGGTAGTAGTAGGGATACTTTGAAAGGAATGAGAGGTTGAAAGGCAGGGGATTCTTGATGGCAATGGAGTTTTGTTGCGACTTCACAAAATGTGATTGGAAGGGGTGAATTGCAATTGATTTTGAGGCATCATGGGCAAGAATCGTGAGGACAGAACAGATTGAGAGAGATCCAGAAAAGCCTGTAGTAGTTCTGGTGGGAGACTGACAGTCTCTAGGTTTGAAGTATGATCTGGTGTGGATGGAAGCTCTTGTTGGTCAGTGTCATCACAGGTGTGCTGTTCCTGTCGTATCCATCCTTCTTCTCAAACAAAAGCAATGCTTGCCTGGTCAGGGCCACAGGTACGAGTAGACAGAACAGTGGTGGCGGCAGGTGTGGAATGAGACATCATTGATGCTGCTGCTGGTGTAGGTGTGTTGTTGACCAGTAAAGGCACTTTACTGTTAGATATGTGGTGTGAAGAACAAACTGGGACCTGTGTTCTGGCCACAAGTTGACCATCACTCAGGTAGAGAGAAACCCCTGGGGGTGGGAGAGAAGCCAGTGTAGCAGGAGAAGAGATTACATTGTTGGCGGCAATGGCAGGTGCAGATGGAGTGGAGTCAGGTTTTATGGTAAGCCCATAAGATAGGACTGTAGTGGCAGGTGTAGTGGTGTTTAGTGGCTGAGAATGGGGTGAGATAGGATCAACATGTTTAGAGGGTCATTCACATGTATTGAGATTGCAAACAAGCAGACTAAATGTACATTATCTCAATCACACATCAGAATTAATAGCTTTACATCTATTTTAATGTTTACACTAACCATTGATACATATGTACAATTTAAAGTTTTTAAAATTTTATACAATATCTTCCTTTTACTAATGATACATATTTTATTCAACAGGCCTATCTCAATGTAG
>MU134862.1:0-22088 GCA_015039355.1 Ramaria rubella | reverse complement strand
AGCCAGTTCTCGCTGGGCATGAACCGTCACAGCCCTGGCTCCACAAAACCAACACAATTTAAAAAACATTGGTTAGATGACTCGGACACCAAACGACACCGCCCAAAAACATCGGTACCCTGGGCAATTGCGCGGTTTCCGCCTTGATGCCGTAATGACCCGCATGTCAGAGGAAGCCCGGGCAGAAGCGTCTGACAACGCCCGCCAAGGTCCCTTTTCAAAGTGGTAGGCCAGGTTGTTGGATAGAAGGACAGGTTGGATATGATGCTCTCCATAGTGGTTGAAGTCATTTGCGAGAGGAGGTTGGGGACCCAAGCCGCAAAAAAAGAAGGGAGCACTGCCCGGTTCTGTAATTCGAGGGATCGTAATGCCGTGTTATGCGAGATTGAACTTGAAAGCTCCTGCACCTGTGCAATACTCCTGATCCCCGCTGGAATATGTGAATTGGAGAGGTTCGTTCATATTATGGAAGCATAATCACCTATACAGTCATACTTCCCGGAGAAGAAAGTTAGTAAGAGATGATGAAGAGAGGGGCCCGCCCTACGCAACAGCACAGCAAGGGGGGGGACGTCTTCTTGTGTTAAGCCAATAACGGCGATCTTGGTGAGATTGACAGGGGGATGCGATGAGAACCACCAAAGCACAATGTCGGAATTGGGGGTGCAAACCATCAAATGTTGCAGGCACTTGAGTGGCGCAATGTCATCCAAAGCGACCGCGATGGGGGTAAGGTCTAAAGGAAGTGTATAGTCGCCACCAGAAGCTATATTTTTACTCCTTTTTATCTCCATAACCTCTATATTTTTGAGGCGCTCGTACGATCTTATTATTACAAGCATTATTCTGAGGCTCCCCGGTGTCCAACGCCTCAAAATGAGTTTTTCAACAAGGGGGAAGCTCTTGAGAAGGATGGGATAGGCGGCAAGAGGATATTGCAGCTTGTGATCTGAACGACTGGGCAAGTTCCATGGATCGATGCTGAGGGTCGGCACATGATGGAACCTTGTTAGAATCTTTGAAAAAGACGGCAATGAATCCCAATCGTGGAGCGTAGTTTGCAAGATTGTGAGGCTTTTCACATAGCGCGCAATGTCAGGTAGGGCCTGCAACACTGAAAGTAAATAGCATGGAAAAGCAGGTATGGTGAACGAGTTGAAGAGCAGTCGATGGGACGGTGCAACCCATGCACGACATGTGAGACTACAGGCTCTCAGAGAAGCTGTGCGATGCGGCAGCATATGCAGAAAATCAAACTGAAGGAGGATATGTGTGAATAGCTCCGGGGGAAGACTGTGGATAGTCGTAGTCGTCTCAATGTTGTGAGTGTTCATCGTAGTGATGTGCTCGTATGAAATGGTCATGAGGGCGTTGCGAACGTTGTATCAGTGTGCGGAGTTGTCCGCGCGTTCAGAGCCCGATTTGAAACAAAGGACGAGACAACTGACGAGGGGTGCACCCACGAACCAGCGTAGCGTGATATTTTCATTTGAGTGTGTGTATAAGAACTGGGAACCGACAAACAAGAAAGGAAACAGGAGGTCTGGAGACCGAACGCCTAATAGTGCTTAATCCCACAGATGCCGTTGAGCCCAGTAAACACGATCTGCGGACTGGGCCCATGGAGATATGGGGTGATATGAGTGGGTGGTGTTGCACAGTGATATTAACGGTTGTTTACCTGGCGGGAAATACACTAGACCATAGTATTCGTCACCAGCTAAACCATCTATAGTTTACGACATTACAAGACACGACCAGGCAAAGCCATCGACGCAACACGCACAGTGTTGACGACAATACTCATGAAGCGAAACTACCAGAAGACACCCATGGGCAGTCGCACGCGCTACATAGGACACCGCTGCACCAGACAATACCCTTCTCCCAGGGAGCACCAAGGCCAGTCCACCGCATATCCCACGTCCGCGACGCCAGAAGGGGGGCGGGCTTGCGTGGGGGCGAGGAAAAGGGGAGATCAGAGCAGAAGAACACGGTACTGTGATGGCATGAAAAGGGAGATGTGATGAACATGAGACATGCCTCAGATGCTGCGATGCTCCTCAATCGGCACAGGAGACACCCTCTGACGCAGCGAGCCTGAGTGTTGCGCGGAAGATAAAGGGATGTGATGTGACCCACACGGCCCCACATGACACCTGTGCAAGAAGCCTTCTCCTGTTCACACCCATGTTCTCCACCGACGCCCAGCCCACACCCGCATTGCCCATCCCCACCACACCGCTCCAGCTGCCCACAGCGTCGACAACGCCTGCAACGACCACCGTTCCCGACCTGCACCACATGGCGTCCCACCCGACGCTCCTCCCCCCGGCCCCAGCGTCGCCCAGCCGTCTCATCCAGCAGCTCAGCGGTCTCTCGCCAAACCCGCCCCGCCCTGGCTCGAGATCACCCACGTCCATTCCGTCGTCGCCCACATCTATGTACGTTCCCGCATCAGTCTCACACGCCCGCCCACTAACATCCCACGCATCCACAGCCGCTCCTCCTCATCCGCCATCTTCGAGCGCGACATCGAGCCCCTCCTTTCTGCCCTCCCACAGGCCTCCACACACCACCCGCACCACCACCACCACCTCCCCAACCCGCACCGCACCCCCCGTTCCAAGGCCACCGAGTACATCGAGCAGTCCGTCCCAAGCGTCCTCGCCGAGGCCGCCACAGCTCTCGCCGACGCACCCGACACCAGCAACATCTCCGTCATCGCCCCCGCATCCGTCGCCACGCCCTTGTCTTTCTCCCCAGTTCGCAGCAGGAGCGGCAGCCCGAGCCCGAGTCCGACGCGGAGGATCGCAACGCTCCCGGGTGCGGGGAGCGGTGGTGGCGGTGGCGGTGGCAACGCTAGTCCGCCAGCGTCGCCGCGTTCGGTCCACCTCCACCCTGTACACCGCTTATCGACAGGCCCGCTCCCCCCCGGTGCATTCCCCATCTCAACCGACACAACGCCCTTCGTCCAATCCGAATCCCCAGCAACAGCAACCGTCCCACTTCCCCCCTCCCCCCTCCCTTCAACTTCACTCCCACTCCTCACCGCCGAGCCCTCCACTCCCCCAGCCCCAACAACAACTCCCTCCACACCTCCCTCTCCCTCGCCCCGCCCCCTCCCCCGCCACGCCACAAACCCCTCCGCAGCGTCAAAACGCCTCTCCTTCATCTCCTACTCCGACCTCCTAGCCTCCACCCCGCTTACTGCCCTCCCCCTCTCCACCCTCACATCGCCTCCTTCCGCCCTCCCCCCACCCCACCTCCCAGCCGTCAACGCTGCCGCAACCGCAAGCGTGTCCTCCCCCGTCGTGTCGTCTGCCCCAAGCCAAGGCGCCCCGAGTCGGCCGTTGAGCACGTATTCCATCGGGACGAGTGCGGGTGTCGGAGGGTTTGGAGGGAGCTTGGGATTGGGGATGAGTGGCGGCGGGGGGAGGGGCGGTGGATTGGGTGAGGAGCAGGGGGGAGGCGTTGCGAGGAGATTGCAGGATGACGTGGGAGGCGAGTGGGAGAGGGAAGGCTTTGGGAAGGGGTTGGAGGAGAGGTTGGAGGAGGTTATGGCCGCGAGGGCGTAGACGGTGGGCCGTGGATGTTCAGGCACAGGTGAGAGGATCGGGAGGGTGCGGCGACGGTGCTTGATTCTAATTTCTCCCTTCGGGATCTCGATTCTGGACAATACGCTACCACTACACTAATACCACGCACGGACACCCCTATCTACCCCCTATCTACCCCTTGATCCCCCGCACGCACATCGCATCACACCATGCACCCCACGCACCCCATACCCGCATGCTTTCCCCTCCCCCTTCCTTTACACACCACCATGCCAACAATCCACACCACACCCACACTCCATCCCAATCTATCGTCCATATCCGCCTCTAATCCCCTTTAGTTGTCCGTATATGTTTTTGTTTTCGCTTGTCAATTGTTGCTCCATGTTTCAGTTCGTCCGGGTTACGGTTACAGTCTGTCTCGTTTTAATATGGTGGTTGTAGTTATGTTATGTTACTTTTGGATTTGGGTTGTAGTTATGGTATGTCGAGTATTATGTTACATAAGTTCGCGCGTTGGATGTCTGTCTGTATGAATTGATCGTCGTTTAATTATTGTGGTGGTTGTAAGGATTCAGTCGTTAATTGAGCGATGTGAGTTACAGTTTTTGTGTGGTATATGAAGAGTGTCGGCGGTGTGCTGCTGTGACTTGGTTTCCGTCAGCAGTAGACGTCGGATGATGAGGTACCGAGATGATGCAGGGTGTCACTTGAGCTACGCTGCGTGTTTGCGCGTTTGCTGCGTCGACATGTGAAGTGACGTTCGACGTTCGCCGTTCGTGCATTCGCGCGTTGGCGTCGACATTGCATTAACTTCATGTTCAATCCAGAGGGCCGTGCCTCTGCGTGAACGGTGATGCCCTTGCTTCCCTCCAACAGATATCATACCCTCCCCCGCCATGCTTCAATCACGATTGACGGTCACACTTCCTCCAGTCAAGCTCCCATGTCGGACCATTTCGGACGGTCGCCTTTCCACCTTATGCTCTGGATCCACGTTTCCCTTGCTGCATGCTCATGACATTGCCCGCTGCATTTCCACATTTCTATATTCCCCGATCACCTTCACTTCATGTCCTGAGTTTGGGTTTTCAGCGATGAAAAATGGAGGGTTGAGAATGGAGAGTGTAGAATATCCCACCGGCGCACGACGTATCATCCTCGCTTCGACTCCGGCTCCCAACAATTTCTAGACCATCACTGAATAACAATAGGAATAGGAATAAAGTGTCCTACTCACGTGTACCAAGAAAGGAGCGGTTTTTCCAGATCAGATGTCACCCTCCCTTGCTGTCGAATAATGTCATACGTGAGGCAAACTTGCACTTGAAATTGGAGGGACGTGAAGATCTGGGTATGGGTCTGGTGTTTATTAACCGTTCGAATAAATACGAGCGCGGTGATCATGTATGTGCGTAAGGCGTCGGGACCGCTGTGGATGGGTTGTCATCCGGGGAGAGTCGACGGAAGGGAATGGCTCTGTGCCGGAGCCTCTCACATTACTGGCTGGGGAGAAGGCCACATGCAAGCGCAGGGAAGCGTCAGGTTAGAGTCCTTCGTGTCTTGCACTTATGCTCGGAGCCGGAGGAAGCTCACCCTGAGAATCCCCGAATGCTGAGAGCAAGAGCTGCACGTTGCTGGACCGTTAAATGGTATTTGGTAGCTGGGGAGGTGCACACGATGGGCGCTGACCGTGACGCTAACGTCATGATCACACCCGGGGGAAACGGTGGAATAGCGAAATAACACCGGTCTTCACAAGGATTTTTAAGGTGTGATGGCAATAGTGGAAGAGTCTGTCGTTGCGAACGAAGTGGAGTGGTGTTGGGTCTTGAGTAACCTTGGACGCGTGTGCCGAGTCTGATGTCTTGTAGTACAGACTTGACGATCACTAGCTACCCCTCCCCTAAGCCACTCGACTGCGTCCAGCCATCCACCTCACACCACTCCCACCCATCCCCATTGTGCTCCAGTCAGATGTCGCTACGTGTATGCGTTTTTGCTCATTTCCCCATGATTCCGGCGTGGAGTTAACTTCTGCGTATAGATTACGGTTATGGAACCATTCATCTCGTTTGGATACGATATGCTTGGGTCTGGTTCTGGTTCTACTTCCAGGTTTTGGAAAGGTATTTTGAGTAAGCTCGAGCTTTGGACCTATGTCTGTATGATGAATTGAGGGATTTTTTGATGGATCATCATGATGATTTTGGATGATCTGTGAGATGGGATGATGTAGTGCGTCCATGGTGCTATGTTATATTACGACTTTGCTTTGTCGATTTTTTGAGTCGATCATCGATTATTCGATATTGCACGGGTGGTTGAGCGGTCTCGCTGCGCACCTGTGTTTCAAGTTGCTTGTTGTATTGACGTGTGACATTTGACGTTTGACGTTTGTGTCAACGTCGTTGCGTTTAGACTTTGCTTCGATTCAGGCCGTCGCGCCTGTGTCAACGGTCCAAGTGGACGGCCGTGCGTTCGCTCCTCTTCAACGGCCGGGCCTGTGCCTTGCTTCGCTCGTGACATGGCTGACTATACTTCCACCGCGATGTTCTCATGAGAAGTTCTCCCGGGCCATCCACGTGTTTATGTTGATAGCGACGGAGAATAGAGAAAACGGCGACAGCAACTGACATAGCATCGCTCCGACTCTGACTCCGACGAGCTGCTTCATCTAAGATCCTACATAAAATTATCCAGCAGGCAGGCTGCTCATGTGCATCCAGAACCTTTTCACCATATTAGACAGTGGACCGTATCTTCTTAGCTGTTGGGTAATATCATATCACGAACACGCGACCATGCATCTGAAATTCAAGTTTGGAGTATCCGGACGTTTATTGTTAAGTACTGCTAGTTTCGGATAGAAGTGCTGTGCATGAGGTGTGAGGTTGACCCGTGTGGTGTTGGATAGATATGTTAGTCGTTAGGGAGAGAGCGTGAGGATGATAAGGAGCCGCTGGTGCCTAAGATAGTAAGGAAAGGCGACTTGCGGGGTACGTCTGAAATAGCTCTTTGGCGCGCTGTGTTTAGTACCCGGGAGTCTCGGAGTCTGAGAGCGGGCGCGGACACTTTGTTGAAAGTTTTCTTAGCTCATACGCAGATGGGAAATGGTGAGGGATGCCCAAGGTCCGGGTGGAGGGGTGCTAGTATCACATCCGATGAGAACAGCGGAATAGCGAATACGTGGTCTTCACGCTCTCTTTTGAGGGTGGGATGGGAGTGGTGAGAGAGTCCGTTGTGGAATGAGGTGTAAAACAGTTGGGTCTGGAGTGTTTGGAAGTGCACACTGATGTCTAGGAGTGTAAACTTGAAAAACAACGTTGCTACAAAGTCGCATTCCGGAAGATTAGCCGCGTTGGTGTTGGATCTCGATCACTACTCACTGCTCTTTCATCTGTTCGTCCGTCCGACTCCGTTCTGTCTCCACTTCACGGCGCCTACGACACCCACGTTACGTCAGTCCGAGTCTCCCATCGCCATTTCATATATTCGCGCTGTCGTTCAATTTGCTTAGTTGTCCGTATGTGTTTTTTTTTTGCTGCGCACGTACCCGAGTTGGGATCTGTATAATTGACAATGTCCTATGTCCTGATTTTTGAGATGTTAAGCTAGTGTGAGATTTGGATCCCTCTGTGTGATGGTTTGATGGATGTCACGGTTAAGGATATGAGGTTTGTGTGAGATTGCGTGATGGGTCGGTCGCGGAGGTGTGGTTTTCTGATATAGTGTTTTTTTTACTACTTTGAGTCGAGGATTCGAGGATTCGATGTCGCACGGGCGACTGAGCGGTTTCGTCATGCCGTGGGTTTCAGTTTTGTATCGATGTGTGATGTGATGTTCGACGTTCGTGTGTTTGTGTCGACATCGTTGCGTTTGCTTCACTTCGATCCCGACCAGCGTGGTTTGTGCCTAAGCATTTGCCCTGCTAGCTTCGATCAAGATCATAAAATCGCTGCTTAATATGTGTCCATGTTCCCATGATCACTTCTACGTCCATGCTTTCGGCTTTGGCTTTGCTAGCATAGAAAACATGGAATTAGCACCCGACATATCCCGGCTCCAAGTTCAAAGTTAGAACAGCTGCTAGGCCATCCATAAATGAATCAATAGTCCAGCAAGCCGAGCATGAGGAACGGTTGTGTCAGACTGTAAATTTAACCGATGTTTAGAGCCCCTGAAGGGAGACCGAGGCCAGGTATAGATACAAGAGTTCTTTACTCGTGCGCCACTTATCCATTGATATATAACCTAGAGGAGGAGATAAACCTAAAAGTGGGCGTTGGTACTGGCATCGTTCCCAAAGGTACAAATACCGAACAGCACCGATCTATTGGAGGGTAAGATGGCAGTAGCGGGAGATTCAGAGTCCGTTGTTGCGAACCACCCAGGTTCGATCTTGATGCGACTTGAAACTGCATACTGAGATGAGAGTAGGAGTGCGGACCTGACGTGACCGGTGAAAAATGACATTGCGACGAGTATTCTCGGAGATTACTGTGAAGTGATAGACGTGATTATCGGTGCAAGAGAGCTCACCAGCCTAGGTGCACTTGTGTGCTTGTGGTCAAGTAGTACTTGGATGTCACATAATGGGTGGCTGTGGACCAACAAGCTCAATGACGCCACCCCTCTATCAAACTATCTGAGCGGAGGAGACGGTAGACTGGCACGACTCGCTTCATAAAGTTTCCAATTAATACGCCTGCCTGGTAGTTGGTGCATCAGGGGTGTTGCAGTTGAACTTGCATTGAATCCACACAGCCTGGCACGCTTTCAATTTTTTTTCAGGGCTAGTATCCTTCCTCAAGTTCAAGTTGTTCTGAACACCTGCGTCATGCTACCTGTACCGAGATGACGATGTCATGTAAGTGAATATACTGAAATTCGCTGCCAGTGCTTTCTGTGTTATAAATCAGCTCATTTGACTCGACCTCGACCATAAAGGCTGCATCAGTTGGCACTGATCTTGAACACTCGACTCATCGATGGCACTTTCAGAATTTTTTTCCGAACAGGTACAGGGCCTGAGGGTCATTCGCCAAACTGCGCCATCTATGCGTGGCGTATACTGCCAAGAGTACACGGGGAAGACGCCACTGATGTGCCTACGTGGATCGATCAAGTCTCAAGTTCACAGAGAGATCTAGAGGTTCCTACGAATCATTCCTTATTTGGGGACGATCCTGGTGATACGGTCCACGGCAAAAGCCGCTTAGTGACGCAAACTCGCTAAAAGTAATTCCCTTGTATCCGTGTTCCCGCACGATTATTAGTTGTGACACTGAGTCCCCGTCCCAGAGAAGTAAGCACATGCTTTATCATACTCCAACATTTGATCGCAAAGCATTGGAGCACCTTCCGTCAATAACGCCCGAGTGCAGTGCTTTCCCACCTTACTGTAAAGTTTAGGCGCCTAATGCATTTCTCTTCCATCGTTACATACTGTTACCGTGTCAGCAAGGATAGTTTCAAATTCCTCGCAACCAACTGTTGGCCCAGGTTTCCGTTGGTGTGGAAAGTGGATTACCCGAGGAGAATGACACTCTTGGGAACCAGGTGTGCTCCGGATATGTGCACGAGGCTACTTGGTCAGGATTGTAGAAGAACGAACTATCGCCGGCACCGCTCAGGGTACTCACGTGCAGGGAGGCGCCAGACTGTGGTCCGTTTGTTGGAAACCGTGACAGTGGCTTGTATCCGAAGGATCACGCGCTGCGGAAGATTGTATCCACCTTGTGGTCGCAGAAGTCTTCTTTTAGGCTCCAACAGGCTCTCTAACCTACATGGTAAACAGAGAAAATATTCGGGGAATGCGGAGCGGCGGGCTCGTTGCGGAGAAGCTGCCACCTCCATATCGGTCAGTCAAAGACTTAATGTGCCGTCGTAGGTTCATTGAAATCCTAGATCCGATCTGGATATTGATGTTTGAATAAGCGATGGAAGCCACAGAGACCGAAATGGCGAGCTGACCCTTATATTACGACGATGCCGTAGAGGGATTTCACCACAAAGAGCTCACAGGCTACTAGCGTGGCGCAAGCTCTACGTCAACCCTCGCAGTATGTCGAGCCTCAATCCCCCAGTTAGTACGCTCGATCGCCTCACGTGAGTAATCTGGTTTTGCAGTCTAATCAGACCTAGAGTGTCATTGATCCTTGTATTTCATTTTAAAGCACCGCCCCGGCTGTGGGTTTATTTTCCAAACGAGTCTTCTCTGCTAAGGCTCAAGTCTTTCAACAATTTGTAGTTCTATGGCGGTAACTTGGCATGGTTGCTTTTGGGTTTCATCCTCATGCAAGCCTGTACGTTGCCAAGTTTTTATGTGAACATGAGTTGATTAAGACTAATTGTGAATATCCGTAACGTAATTAGATGAGTATCACATTCAGGACCACCGCGATCCCTGGCTCCTTCGATTTTGCGGTGAATCTTCTCAATAATGCCACACGCATCCTCAACTTATAGACGGCGCCTCATACAGTATACGGGACATTGTTCTTGACCGTTTCACAGACTGCCGTAGAGACTTACTGTGGCACTTACTACTTCGTGCAGCACTGGGGCCAGGCTAGCGCAATCAGCACTCCCCCCAAGCCTCTAGTATTTCAAACTCTATTTGATGGAATTGGTACGTCATGAGGCTCTTCATTTTAATTCCTGACACTGAATTTTACTCCCCTCACGCCGCGCAGTTGGATTTATGGTTCAAATTTTCTTCCTCTGGAGGATCTGGGTATTTGTGAGGCATAGTCTGTTCGGTCGTGTTTTAACTGTATTTGCCGGTCTGGTAAACAAATTTCCAAAACTCACCTTAATAATGAGAAATTAACCAAATTCCAGGTCAGCCTTTTGGCTTTTGCATGTTCCTTGGCCATACCTATTATCGTGAGCACTTCCAATTTCTACAAATTCTAATGGTGAAGCACGTTGCTAAAGGAAAGCTAATAGTTTGTCCAAGTTGATAATCTCGCATTGCTCAAGCAGAAGACAGGCAATCTTAACATTGTAAGTAGGAAGGAGAGCCGACATCATCGACCTCATGTTGACATTTACTCCTTACGTAGGTATGGCTTGCCGCGACAGCGGCAACTGATCTGTTCATCGCAGTGTATATGTTGATCATAGTTAGTCTCATGGTTCGTTCTCAGACATGCTCACAATACTAATTTTCGTAGTTGAACAACGCTCGGTCCCGTATTTCCTTCTCAGAAACAAGAGACATATTGTCGAAATATACGCGCCTGACGATTCAAACAGGAAGCTTGACATTTTGTGTTGCACTCATGGTGCTCCTGATACGTGTTCTTCTCAAAGTTGGAACATTACATACCCTGGGGTGCGTCCAGCCACATTTCCTGTGACCGAAATGACAGTACTTACCCTGTTTTTCACTCCAGAACATATTTGTTGGGAAAATCGTAAGCGAATCCACTTCACGGGCTCTCCACCTTGAGACCTGATCTACCCCTTTATTTGTAGATATGTCCTATCTCTGTTGATCAACCTCAATGTGAGGGTGAAAAACAAAAGAAATGACCGACTTCCGGATCTCAAATTCTCAATCCCATCTCAACTCCAAGGGTCTACTACTGGCGGAGCAACGAATACGAGTTCATTTCAGCTCAGCACCACAGTTGGTGGTATCGACAGCACCGCAACTCGAGACTATGATTTTCTTCCCAAAAAAGGGAAGAACGGAAGCCTCACGGAATATACAGGCACAGACACTGAGTTAAGTTGAGTGGCCTTAGAATGACGTAGTTTTTCTCTTCGTTTCCTCACTTGCATTTTTGCAATATATGTACACTATGCAAATCAGGATCAGGGTATAAGAAAATTTTACACTGGTACTCTGGTTGCAGCTGACCGGTGTGAGATTTGTAACGAACCAGCATGCATGCATTTCAATTTTTGAGCCATTCGTAATCATCATCAGATATTTTGTTAATGTTCATTCGGCATTCCTTCGGTCCATTATCCTGTGTGAAGAGCTTACTATATCCATGCAGTCCCTTTCTAGACTCGGACCAGTCTCTATTCATAGGTTAAGACGGCGTTCATCAGGAAAACGAACCAGTGCGCTTAGCAAACTATCCTATTGCAGCTGGCGCTAGCTAGCATCAGTTAGCCAGACCTAGCCTGTGGTTCATTTCCTGATGTTCACCTTGATATAGAACACCTTTCAAACGACTATCTTCGGAATCGTGTTCCTTCGGGTCTGGTTCAAGTCTAGTCTCTTTCAAATTAGCCACGAAACCGTCCTGGACGGATCCAGGGAGCCCCCGCGCATGGTTGCATATGCCACAAACGTCTTGTGCTCTAAACATGGAAGCAGATGGGGGGATTATTTGTGTTTTACTCCATGTGACAGAATTTCGTATATGCATAACTGGACATATCAATTGTTATTACCTCGCCCCATACTAGTACTCACGTGTATAGTGATCATCATTCATACATGCACAAGACATCCTAACAACTCCTTTAAAAATAGGAAACTACACGAGTAAAGGTGAAAACTATGGCTATCTGGATCAACAAAAATAATAGCTACGGCATCTTGCCATCTCAAAGCATCCTTGTACTATGCAAATCCTGTCGTAGGATAATTTCTCGCACTGAGAGTCGGTCGTCATGATCGAAATTGGAGTATACGTTGGAACCACCAGTGTATTCAGCGAAGTTGATATGGAACAAAAGGAACTCAGCGGTTCAATAGTGAGGAGATCAGGACTGGAACATACCGTCGTTGATGATCGAGGCCGTGCTGAGTGTGTTTGTGACGGAGGTGAGGTGCACTGCGTGTGTGAAGATGTGTGTAGGATTGCATGGGGTGAGGACATGGTCACGGGGTGAGGAACATTGAAAGGGGAGGGTGAAGGCAACTCACAATAAACGTCCCGTTGTGGATTTGAAGAATAAGATTGGTTTAAAGCGAGAAATTTGGATCGTAAGTCTGTAATGAAGACGTAAAAATTCGGCCACGGGAGTTGTTTTCAGATCCCAACATATACATGGTTCCAAGCGAACTCGGATAAAAGGGTAATCAGAATACAAAAATTATGGAAAAAGAAATGACAACAGACGAGAGAACATATGAAACTAGATACTCAACTCACATTTTGACACCGACTCATATGTATTCGGTCGTTGTCCATACGACTTCATATAGTGGCTCAGTTGAACGCCTGCTTGTAGTTTTTTCTACAAAAGAGGAAGGAAACAACAGCATCAGTCCGAGCGCAAAGAAAAAACGTTTGGGAACCGATCGGAGAGCATGAGAAACGAAAAACCTGCGAACCTTCAACAAATCGCATTTGTTCAAAAAGAGAACAATGTTGACTTTTGAGAGGAGCTTGTTGGAAATGAGGGAGCGCCAGAGGATGAGGGAGTCATTGAGGCGATTCACCCGGGAATCCTAAGCAATGCGAAGTGAAAGATCCAGCGAGGGGGAAGGGTGGGCGGACCATGGGTAAGTATCGGGTGCGGAGGGGTGGCGCAAGAGCTCTTATTTGCGTACCTCTGCGAGGAGCTGATCAAACGCTGAGATGGGCGCGAGGAATATGATTGCATTCACTTATAAGATAATTTTGTATGAATGGGAACAGAAACAGTGAGTGAAACTGCCTACTGTCTTCAAAGTATGGTGCCCAAGCTTGACGCTATGGAACATGTCTGCTTCAGAACCCAAATTTGAATTGGGTTGATTTGACGAGTACCTGATTGCGTGCACTATAGGCAAGTGTGATAATTAATATCGAACACATTATAAAGGAAGACACAACACCCACCCACCAACATCATATATCTTCCAATCGAACCCCCGCTCCTTCCCCGTTTCGACTGCGAACGTATGTTCCACCACACCCAACGTCTTCAACCTCGCTTTAAGCACGTCATCATCTGACGGCTCGTATCCCAACGATGTGATTCTTGGTACGGAATCCAGATAACTAGACCAACCATAAATAGAAATACGAACTCAGCATTGAATTGACGATATAAAGGGTATAGACATGCTTACAAGCCCGATGTCTCTTCCAACCTTATCCGCTTTCTTTTAAGCTCCGTTTGCACAGCCTCATCCGCCCAAAGATGCTCGATATCGGCGCTGCACCGAGTGAGAATGTGTGCCGGATCCATAGGGTCTGTCTGCCACTCCTCCGCAGTTGCATCTGTTTGGGGGGTCAAACCTACACGCACACCGTCATGACAATCTCATATGCTCACGCACTACTTTTGCTACCGCGCGCGAAACGAGTGAATGTGCGCTTCCAATTGTGTCTATTATTCACAGAAACTTCTGTAGACTTGAGATTCCCCGTAAACGCGTATTCATTGCGCCCAATCCCAGGGTCGGAGGTTGGCGAGCCGAGATTAGTGGTAGAAAAACCTCTGAGGTGCGTCGCCTCGTCGTGGTCTCCGCCTGCAAGCTGCCGGATTAGTTGCCCTTCGAGCAAGAGAACAGGCTCGAGACGCGCACGGAGGTCGGTGTAGGGTGGGGAGGAGTGGGTGGATTTGGGGGTGGGGGTGGGAGGGTGAATAGTGGTAGAGTCCAACTCGGTGGAGTGTTGCCCGGTAAGGTCATTGGACGGTCGGGGAGAATCGGGGGAGGGCGAATCATCAGAGGCAGAGTCGGTGCTACCGTTGCCGATGCCTGTGTTGTGGGGCTCAGGTGTGAAGAGGGTGTCGAATATGCGTCGGACGGAGCGGACGAGGTTGAGGTAAATCACATAGCGCCATGCCAGCCGTTCCTCGCGGAATGCGTTAGGAGTATAGGCAATTTGGAACTCTGTAAACGGCACCGGCGTTGACGTGCATGATCAAATACGAAGGAATTAGATGATGGCTAGACGTACGTTTGAGTGTTGTAGTCTTCCCACTTTCGCTCTGACCGAGAAGCAGCACTTTTACCTCTTGACGACTTCGAAGCCTGGCTTTGCGTTCCTCGCGCTCTTGCCGCAGCTCTTCATCGATTGCGTCACTGACTTTCTGTGCTGCACGCTCGTCAGCGAGACGTGCGTCGCGTGTTTTAGGAGACTCGTCAGGTGGTGGCTGCAGGGCAGCAGCAAGCGGATCTGACAGACGGCGAGCGGCGAGCATGAGCTGTGATGGTCGTGTGGCTTCCTGGGGGAGGCACACTGAGAATTAAAGAAGAACGTGGAGGGCGGGCCTACTTAGCAAGAAATTCATGTGTTATAGTGGGCGCTATTCCGTCGAGATGGAAGCTGGAGGGCGTTGTCGGTGGCGTGGATTGAAAGTCTCAGAACCGAATCACCACGAACCACTGGTTCACGCAGCTGCAAATTTCATTACCATAAAAGAGTCACTCTACATTGTAACGTGACTAAATGCCCACATTCCAGGCGGCAACCTGCTTGTCTGAACTCTGAAGAGTCTGAACTCCATGTTCAATCGAGGACTGCGGCGCTAATTTGGGTGGATTTGATCCCGCAGTTACCACGTAATATAATCTAATTGCTTACTAAGCTAGTAATGCAGTACTCCACTCTCCATTGCCTATGTTTTCGCCTCTTTGCACACGCCATTGCTTGCCCATGGTGACAGTGGCATTATCACGATATTTTCATATGTGGACAAGTCTCAAAAGTTGAATTGATGGGTGTTAATTTCGGCATGTGAGTCTATTGGGCAGAGAGTGGGTATGTTGGTCCGATTCAGGTGGGCAGTGATGTTATGCTATTATCTGGAATCACGGTTGACCGGTCTTGGTGCGACGTTTACTTCGGAGGTCGTGTGTTTGCTCCAACGGTCGCGTGTTTGGCTTCAATCTGAATCTTGGGCTTGCTTCGATCTTGGTGACATCTCCACGTTCCTAATCCCGGAATCCCATGACGGCTTCTGTCTGCGTCCGTACGTTTTATTTGACGTTTCAGAATTTGATAATCCTAGTTAATGCCTATACTTACCTCATTAGCTGAGAGTAAATTGGTGCCCGGGGGATGACACAGCCCTCATACTTGCCCAACATTGATCGTATTCCCTCGGAACACCATCCACCCCAGCATACAAGTGATACTTCATCAACACCCCACGCCACCACACGACCCATGTCCATGGTCTCTCATTTCAAGATCAACAAAGTATACAAGGATGAGCTTGTGCTCGCACAGCTTACGTACCTCATATACATCTCTTTTCATCTGCATCTCTTTCCTTCCTCGCTTCTTTCATTCCACACCCCGGTGCGGCCCTCGATTTTAATAGACCTTTCTTCGCTTCCAGAAACCTTGATGTTGGGCCTCAGGCTGAAAATATATCACGCATATGAAATCTGATTTGTCGGCGAGATGGTATCCAGAGAAGGTGCCACTGTTGCGCAATTCAGAATCACTCTGTACGCCTGGAAAAGTACCGAACGTCCAAATCAAAAGCGGGCAAGGCCCCTTGCCCTAATTGATTTTAGGATCTAAGAATCGTTATTTGTCGGAGTCTGGTCCGTAGTTTTTTTTTCCGTCTTGGAGCGCTACATCGATCAAACGTCTCATGTCCATCCAGAGAGCTAACGCACACACAGTTGTCGATGATAATTAAGATGCCATTTAAAATTCATCCTAGACAACATTCTCACATAGGTGAAATGATATATCGAAGTCAGCGAACATCCTCTTGTGTGATGAGCCAGACTTAAGGGGACACCAGGATAACATCTAAAGATGTCACCGCCGTCGCACAGTCGCTGCGTCAAGCGTCATCGCGTGTTCAGCCCGTCGCCGATGCTACCATCATCGAGGCGTACCACTAAGGTACGCCGCCGCCTTGTCCCTTGTGTAGTCACACCTGATGCCCAAGACCACCACCATCGCGGAAACAATTATGCTGAATATGGCAATGTAATTCCTGACCACAATCCAAATCAATGCTGACCCTGCATGCTCGATGCAGATCAAGTGGATGCACTCATGGAACTGAACAACATTTTGCATAGATGTACTTGGATGAAATGCAAAAATGGCTAGCACTTGAACACCACATTCTGGTTTCCACACCCACTCTGGACTGTAACATTCACCAGGCCAGTTTGATATACAAACTGCTTTGTCAAGGGGCAAGGAGTGCATGGAGGACTGCTGGGATAACTTGCACTGGTATTGATTCCAGGCTTAACTGTTCAGCTGTCTTACCTCATGCTGGGATCTTCAAGGTTGAGCAGGAATGAATTGGTACTTTGGAAGATAGACCAGTGCACTAGTATAGTAGAGGCAAAGCTTATGCAGTGGGGCCCTGTCTTGAGCTTCAAGAGAATCTTCTGAATCTGTGGCCAGCTCTGCCTGGTGGGATTCTATGGTAGCAATGGCCACTTTATAGGAGGGGTGGAGGATCATCCAACTCCATATTATGGATGACCATTTCATTGGAGTATGTGTGTGTAAGGATTTTACACTTCCATCAGAAAAAATCTAGGGTGCTAGGTCATGATACCTAGCCTATATCACTGCCATAGAGTCATCACAAGGTCTTATGCTGGATAGCTCACATAGCTCCTATATGTCCTGCATAGCACGTGTATAGCTGGACAGACAGATACATAGCATGGCCATCACATACATGTAGCTCATATAGCTCATATGTGTGATAGATAGTGTAGTCATACCATTCCTATAGCTAAGGTCATGCAAGGAGTGCATGATCATAGGATCATAGTAGTATTCTAGTGGGGCAATAGCTTGCAATACCAGTAGCAAATGGGGACAGTCATGATAATATATTCATAAAGTAGTATATTGCTCACGGCACATGCTATCTAAACAGTGCTACAGTCTAATCACATCACCTGAGCTTTTCAAGTTCAGAAGCTGATAATGGTGAGTGGTGTAATAGATAAACCCAATAACGAATGGCCTTACACTCAGTACTATGCGACAGCACGAGTGCAACATATGACCAGTGTGTATCCACGACCCTGATGCAGCAGGGGACGACTGCCCTGTCTGTCTTGAGCCGCTCTCCTTCTCCTTCCATCTCCCAGGCAAAAAGCCCCACATCATGCCAAAGTGTGGCCATATGCTGCACAAGGCCTGCTTTGTTGCCATGTATGGCCCACTGCCAGGCTCCCGTGCATCAAATCTGTCTCGCAAGTCCAACCTCAGTGTCTGTGGTGTCTGCTGCCGCCCAATGAAAGTTGGTGACAGTGATGGTGGCAAAAGCAACAGTGAGGCATTGTGTTGTTGATGTGTCGTGCACTGTACTGACACTCCCGCCCAGAACTCGTGGCGCTCACCGGCATGGGCGAGCACAATGCACCTGCGATATACCCCAGCCTTCGCTCCACAGCCTTTCTGCCTGTCCCATGCCCGTGCCATATGATCCTGCCGAAGATGACTTTCTCCACACCCCGCTCCCAATGGGCTCCTCCATCCGCTCCCACTCCAGTGGCCACCACTCACCCCACACTCCATCGCCATACATTGTCATGCCCAGTGATGCCAAAGCCATCAGGGAGGCACGGAAGGGTAGAGAATGCCTACGTGCCTTGTCTACATCCCTGAAAACATGCCAGCTTGGGTGGTGCTGATCCATGTGGAAGCTGCATGCTTTGACTTCACACACACTGAGACACGATGTCAAGACTGAGTAACACAACCATGGTTCAGCTGTTGACATGTAGGAGCTGACAGGATTCAACTATTGCCAGTGAAAGAGAATGATCATATTGATAGACAAATAGGTGGAAAAGTATACTTATACTTAGCAGGAGATGATGGTGGAAGGCAAACAAGAGATACAAAGATCAGAATTTGAAAAGGGTGTGTTATGAGTGAACTAGTCATGTGAGCCTTTAGGGTAGGTTTGTTGTGACTTGAACGTTCACAGAAATTTGAAACCCGATGACAAATTGCTGCAGCCTAGGTACAGATAAAATGACTACGCAACAAACTACACAATGATATTTTATTTTATTTAACAGGTCATGAGTTTCTTCTCCTGGCAGAATGCACAAATATATTTCTCCTCAAAACCGTAGTCCCATGTTTCGTTTTGTTCCAATAAAATGTGTTCAGTAACTAAGAAGATTGAATACACAGGCTGACACTGGCATGATGTTCACCACAGTTGCGTCCTATGATGAAACATGCGACCTATGTCTTGAATGCAATAGCTTCATTGTCTATTTCATCAGCATGTACTACAGTACATAGTTCTCTTTATCCAAATTGTGGTGATGGGCGGTGCTGCAGGCTTGGACATCTGAAAATGTCTTTGATAGATGTGCCGAGTTCTTCATCAATCCCTATGTAGATAGTTATAGTTATCAAACACTATGGTAATCTGCTTCCCTTACTTCCATATATCACTGGCTACTACTGTACATTGTCTCAATAGCACAAGTGCCGACTATACATCCCTATGTCCTAATCACGTGTGCTACACCACACTATTTCCCAATTGGTTGTGCTATCACTGCTACCCATCGCTATCCAGCCCCTCCAGGTTGCTATCTGAGCTATGGGTGCATGCTTGCACTCTCTAGATCCATGCACATCCTATGTAGGTATGCCTAGCAGCATGGACAGCTATGTCGCTGGAGGTTTTTTCTGATGTAAGTTGTGATTATCACATGAGCTTGAAGAACGGTTCCAAACAGTGCTATTTATGGTGTGTGATGGTTACAAAATAAGTGGTGAACAACTTAAGGTTCTTCCCACACGAATAACTAATACAGTTGTGGACATGTGTGTACACAATTACTGCATATACTAACTATATTATAACATAGGAACTTGTACATACTTATAGTATTATATGTAAGGGAATTATAATTCCCTTACACCCTCCCCCTCAGGCCAAAGCTGCAGGGAGGCTGACAATGTTTTATATCACATCGTTGGCGATGGATTTATAATCCATGCCCAATGGTGGGTGATGGAGGACCCATCTCAACATCTGGAGGAGCAGTGTCCTCAGGGATTTCTGAGGTATCTACTCTGATATCACCATTATCAGTTATGCTAGCACTGGTGCTAGCAGCAGTGAGACTGCTCTCAATTGACTGAGTGTAAGGGGAACCCCTATTCCCTCTCCTTTCTCTGTCTATTATTTTGACTCCCTTTATCTTCATTTCCCTATGACCTTCCTATTATCTTGCCCCCCCCCACCCCCCTTTTTTCCTCCTTTTTTTTTTCCCCCCCCCCCCCCACCATTTCATCCATCCTTTATTCTAGCTACGTCTTGGGCACTTATTTAAGCGCTCAACGTTGATCTTGCAAGCGCCCACGTGTTGATCTTTCAGACTATACTCTATATTCAGTAGTGTAGTCCAGAGCCCAAGGCTCCTTAGAATTTTCTCTTCAGATTCCCACCTGCCAGGTATGCATCCTCCTTTGTACCTTCCTGTAGGCTTATATATTTTCAGATTCCCACAGGCCAGGCTATAGTGTGATATTGCACTAGCCCCAGAGGTTGCCCTTATAGTAGAAAAGTCTGCCAACTCACTGTACCAGTCACTGTTGCCATCGTCTCTGAATTGATATCTTTAGGCGTATAGCAGCTCAGGACTCCTCTCGTACATTCCCTAATACTCCATCTACATCTACCATGTCTCCATGTAAGATTCTTACAGTAGCATATATGCTACTAATTAGAGTATATAAGTCACCAGAGTGGCTTATGGGTTGTATTATATAAGCCACCCACTAGGGGCGCCTGTAGATAGTGGACAACTACACAGTTGTCCACAGGTAATTAGATAAGCACTCAGAACTTACTTGTAACCACACAACTTGCAGACACCAATAAACTATTGGCACAGTCTGTTTAGTGTGAACACTAAGATTCTTACACATTTTTGACTGTCAAAACTATTGGCAGCACTGCGATAAAAAGGATCAAACCGATCTTTTTACCCAAACCGACGAGTTTAACACTCACTGGAATTCTTGGAAACAGTAAACAGACATTTACTGTTTATTCTTCTAAATCAATGCCACAGTGTGGCTGCTAGATTGTAGATCCATGGTTTCGATAAGGAATCGAAGCCAAACGTCTAGATCCAGAGAGGATCCAGATACGTCTGGGGCCACAGCCAAGGGCCCAGACAGGAGGATTGAGCATGCCCACAATGTGGACAGGCAAACGGGAACACTGATGAGGATAGCTAGTCCTTGTATCACTACAATTCCCGTAGCTTCCGACTCTAGGAGTCGAAAGCAAGTATCGGTGGATCTAAGAAGATCCGCACCGGAGGAATCAGAAATGGACGATATATTGTCCATTAAGAGAACTAAAATAACTTCAACTAGGTCAAAGTTATGATCGTCTCTTGATGAGTAGAGAGAACCACTGACTAGCGACACAGACAATTTGCTGGGGGTGTGAATGTCGCAGCTCCCACATGTTCAAGAACATCGCAGATCACGAAGTTCACCGTCCCAAACAGGGACGATGGAGCAAGGGTCGGCGCACTGGGATGAAGAAACCTGGCGATACGAATGTACAACCGGACACATTTCCCGGATGATTACGGCTCTCAAAGAGAGCCATAAACACATAGACACTACGCATGAAGTGAGTCAGTGAGCGGCTGAGGCAGCTTGTGCAGTGGATGATGCCGCAAACCAACTCAAAACACAAGGAGATGGTATGGAAATGTTAATACAGTCCCTGGAGGAGGAAGTACAAGGACCTTTGCAAGGAAAGGCCGCCGAGCGTGGCAACAATCCCAATAGGGATTGTCAAGTTGACCGCAAAGCAGAGAAGGCTTGCAGGAAGCAAGACAGACAGAGGATGCCACCTCCATCTGGTCTGAGGACTAGAAGTGGTCTTTGAGAACCTAGTGCCACAATAGAACAAGACAGCATCAGTACACACCGGCATACTGAGGAGGAGACAGATCGTGAGCTAGAGGCTTGCAATAGAGACAATATCGGCGAAGGAATTCGCAGATCAAAAATAAATTATGATGAGCAAGAAGTGCTCATAGCAGTGACCCAACAGTCACTGCAGGAGATGATGAAGTCTGACATTGATAGTGTCAGTACCACGACTAGCACTCACGTTAGTCTTGAATGTGAGTTCAATCACTGGGATAGGATCAACCATAAGGCAGCGCGATGTAAGCACCGTGCACTAGAACTCTGTGCTAAACACACAGATAAACTAGTCAAAGAGGCATATACTGCCTGGGATCAAAGGCAAGGCCTTTGATAAACTGATCGAGTCAGCAAGAGTGGCTCGATCCATCCTCAGTAGCAGTTATAGACTGAGGGATGCATTTTTAATGGCTGACAAACGTCAACCGTTGTATCAGATTGATGAAGACATCGTCGATCCACCAGTGCAGCAGGATGTGAATACTCACGTCCCCCAGCCGCACAAGCAGATACAAGCGAGACCACATGAATGGAGGATCAAGGAGGTAGGAAGAAATCTGCCTATGTATGTAGATGGAGTCACAAAGATGGTGTGAGCTGCCCTCGAGAAACACAAGGGCAGCAGGCCAGACAAATCGGTGCTTGCCAAAGCCAGAGTAAAACTACCTCACCCAGCAGAATATGCTGGGAA
>MU134861.1:0-35115 GCA_015039355.1 Ramaria rubella | reverse complement strand
CAGGTACGTCCTTTCTGCTCGAAGGCTTCTGGTTGCTTCATGTAGACTGTTTCTTCTAACTCACCGTTTAGGAAAGCCAAAGAGATGTTGATACTGTGCAGCTCGAGGTCCTCAAGCACTGCAAGGGCAAATATAGTGCGGAGCGAGGACCAGCGCGGGGTGGGTGCGAAGATTTCGCCAGCTTGGTAATTGAATCCTGGGTGCTGTGAGAACCCTTGTGCTGTCAAACGTCCTTTATAGCACTCTATGGTGCCGTCTGGGTTGAGTTTGAGTTTGAAGACCCAACGCGATCGATGGCCCGACGGCCAGGGGGAAGCTCTACCAGCTCAAAGGTGCTGTTCTTGACTAGGGCTTGCAGTTCACTCATGGCTGCTGTATGCCACCAAGCACATTCTGCAGGTGGGCGTTTCATAGCCTCTGCATAGGTATGCGGTTCATTGTCATGGGAAGAGGCCTTGGATGCACACTTGCTCATGTTGGAGGTGAATTGCAGTACCTCATCGAAGCTGAGGTATTCTGGTGTCGGCTGCAGCATGAAGTTTATGCCTGCTGACATGCACAACGCGTAGCTGCTGCTCAGGCAGGTGGAGGTTGACTCTTCATCATTGGAATCTTCAATCAGCGGTGGTGGAATGCACGGCTCGTTCCAGTTGACGCTTTGGAGCGTTGGAGGCGGGATGCTTCTATGCTCTAGGTCATCTTGGTTCAGCGACTACTTAGGTTGAGCTGCCCTAGTTGGATTACGTCGTACTGCAGCATGAGCATTGTCGCACTCTTTTTCAGGTTGTGGTGGGATTGGCGGTGGGGGCAGTGGTAGCGGTAGGGGTGAGTTATCCACATCTGGATCAGGTAACTCATCCTCACTGCTGCTTTGGTGACTTAGTGTGTCACTCGTGAGTTGAACTGGAAGCAGCTGGATCATGGCGACTGAGGTACCAGGAAAGACACGTTTGTCAAAAACAGCTTTGCTGGTCTCAATGAATCTTTGCGTGGTTGGGTTCCAGAAGGACCAGGCTTTCTTGCTGACAGACCCAACAAAAATACATTTTTGAGAGTGCGGTTGAAGTGCTTTGCGTTTATTAGCTCGGATAAGCACATAGGCTAGGCAGCCAAAAACACAGAAATAGCTGATGTCTGGCTTTTTGTTTTTCCACTCAGTGTATGGGGTTTTGCCAGCAGGTAGGGTGGAGGTTACAGTGCGATTTCACGTGTACACAAAGCAGTAGATGGCTAGAAGCCACATAGACGGTGGTAGTTTCGCTTCGATCATGAGAGCTGTAGATCTGGCTGCAATCTCTTGATTTGTTTGCTCTGAGACACCATTCTGGTGAGGCTTGTCCGTTTCTGTGTGCTGTCAAATGATGCCGTGTTCGGAGGCATAATCAATCCACTCCTTCCCAATGTACTTGCCGCCCTTGTCATTTCGTTCCATTTGAATGGAGATACCCAGGTAGTTCTCAGCATAGGCCTTAAATTTCAGGAAAACACCAAAGGCGTCACTTTTATTTTTGAGACTGGCGACTACCCACCAGCGCAAGGAGTCATCAATTAAAGTCATCCAGTATCTGTGTCCATCGCGCGTGGCAATGGGCATGGGACCTTTGACATCAGAATGGATCAGAGCTAGCAGTTGCGTGCATCTCTGTGCAGGGGCATGCGGAATGGTGTGGAGCTGTTGTTTCCCACCAATGCACGGTTCGCATATCGGGTCTGGTTGCTCTAGCAGTTCTAGTTTCATTCCGCTCACAGTGTCCTCTCTGTGCATGTGCCATACATCATTATAATTGAGATGTGAGCAGCGGCGATGCCAGGGGTTTAGGTCAAGCGGCAGTGTGCTTATGCGATTCGCAGTGGCTATGGCGGTGTCAACGGTGCCGTTGAGGTACCCTGTGTCACTGGGGGCATGAGCATATTTTTACTGTAAAAAATGTGATAAAAATGCTTTTTCCTTACAGATTATTCATTCACTGTTCTGGTTGAAAAATCTCCCAAAAATGCTGCTTTTTTATCAAGTTTTAGGACCTGAAAATCTGGAACATACTTCACATTTCTAGGCATGGGAAATGGATGTAAAATGTGATAAAAATGCTTTTTCCTTACAGATTATTCATTCACTGTTCTGGTTGAAAAATCTCCCAAAAATGCTGCTTTTTTATCAAGTTTTAGGACCTGAAAATCTGGAACATACTTCACATTTCTAGGCATGGGAAATGGATGTAAAATGTGAGAAATAATGAATTTACTCATTGATTTCATGCCACAAAAATGCAAGGACAATCTTGGTTTTCATTGACATTTTCAACAGAAAAGAACCAAAATTTATCCAAGATTCCATAGTAGAAAAAAGGTGAGAAAATTAGTAAAATATATGAGATTTTCATGAGATTTTTCAAAACTATTAGCCAATGAATAATCCAACATTTTTCTTTAGTTTTTGCAAGGAAAAACCTGATGGATAAATGTTTATCCAATGGATAATCATTCACCCATAGGCAATATATAACAAGTTTTCTGAACCAAAAAGGCAATGAAAAAGTCAATGGATAAGAGTTTATCCCTTGGATAATCATTCACCCATAGGCAATATATAACAAGTTTTCTGAACCGAAAAGGTAGTGAAAAAGTCAATGGATAAGAGTTTATCCCTTGGATAATCATTCTGCCATAGGCAGAACATTTACCCCATATGGAAGAATGATTATCCAAGGGATAAACTCTTATCCATTGACTTTTTCATTGCCTTTTTCAGAAAACTTGTTATATATTGCCTATGGGTGAATGATTATCCATTGGATAAACATTTATCCATCAGGTTTTTCCTTGCAAAAACTAAAGAAAAATGTTGGATTATTCATTGGCTAATAGTTTTGAAAAATCTCATGAAAATCTCATATATTTTACTATTTTCCTCACCTTTTTTCTACTATGAAATCTTGGATAAAATCTGGTTCTTTTCTGTTGAAAATGTCAATGAAAACCAAGATTGTCCTTGCATTTTTGTGGCATGAAATCAATGATTAAATTCATTATTTCTCACATTTTACATCCATTTCCCATGCCTAGAAATGTGAAGTATGTTCCAGATTTTCAGGTCCTAAAACTTGATAAAAAAGCAGCATTTTTGGGAGATTTTTCAACCAGAACAGTGAATGAATAATCTGTAAGGAAAAAGCATTTTTATCACATTTTTTACAGTAAAAATATGCTCATGCCCCCAGTGTGTTGCTTGCATCAACCGTTGCAGTGAAATGACATTTTCCGTCACGCATGAAGGACATGGTGTCCTCAACACCAACAATGGTCCATTTTTTGTTTTTCATGAGGTCAAAGACGGATAGTAGATTTGCTGCGATATGCGGGACATGTAATACATCGTGGAACAAGACCAGGGATACCTTTTTTCCTTCTACAACAGGTTGGAATTGAACCGATCCCATTCCATGCGTGTGAATGACTGAGTTGTCAGCAAGTCAAATGGGCACAACGTGTGGGATGTAGTTTTGGAACGTGGTGGTGGTGGTGGGGCGTCATGTGACTAGAAGCTCCTGTGTCGGTGTTCCAGTCAGTGGCTGCATGGGATTTGAGCCAGGAGGAATGTACTTTGCTTGCTGTAGCAGCGGCAGTAGTGCTAGCGCTTTCCTCTTTCGTTGAGTCTGCTGAAGGTTTGTTGTTATACCTTTTCTTTTGGTTGGAGCGCGATGAGGGATTGGGACTTGAGTTGTTTGATCTCAGCTTTGCGGCGCGTAACTTGGCATCTGCTAGGAGAGGGCATGCGCTCATGTGGTGGTCAGGGCTCTGACACACATAGCATGCTCCTACAGTGGTTTCAAATGCATGCATGGCACGGATCTCTTTCGAGAAGGTCGAATCTGTAGCAGCATGCATAGCTAGTGGTGCAGAGGCTGAGAGCGCAGCACTAGAAGAGCGTTGGTTTTCCTCATTTTGGAATGCCGTCCCAAGTCCATCCCATGTGATGTTATCTGTGAGTATAATGGTGGAGACAAAATGCTCATAGCTGTCTCCAAGCAAGCGTATGAGTGCGTGACAGTCTAGCTCATCATCAAGGTCTTGAAGTGTGTAGCCGGTGGGGCGAAGGCTTTTTTGCGTGTGTGAAAGCTTTGACACATGGCTTAGAGCAGCGGTGAGGGGTTCGTCATCTGCAAGACATACTTGGAAGAGGGCTGTCATCGCATTGAAGTGAGGACCTGCTGTTTTCTGTTGGCCTCTTGCTGCAAGGATCACCCACATTTTTTTTGGGTCAGTTTTGACTTCTTGAATGAATGTTCGTTGTGCATCTGCAACACTGAACCAGATGTGGCCAGCGGCGGAGGCGACATCGACTTTCCACTTGTTTCTTTCCCTCCTTTCATCTGAGGTGACTTTCGTAGGGTCTAGAGGGGAAGGTGCAGTTTTGTCATTGTCAAGGACGTACACTACTCTGTGCGTGGCCAGATGGGCTAGCATGTTTGCGGACCAATCCATGTAATTGGTGGCGTTCAGCAATTCGAATGGCTCGTCTTTTGTGGTCATGGCAAAGGGTTGGTGGATTATGAAGTCAGTGATGTGAATTAGAGTGTGGGGCCCATAACCTGTAGCATTCGGCAGTAGTTCACAATAGTTCTGAGCAAGAGATGATAATGGTTATATCACGTGACTACAAACTATGGTAGAATACTAACTCGGAAAGATGTTCTCGAGTAACTATGAAGTCAAATAAAATGGACACTTGTAAGTGTCCCTAGAGCCCCTATTTTGTTGATTTAATCTATAACAATCATTCTATGTGACTTATGAACCTTCCACGCTGATTCTTCTTCCAGAGAGAGCTCTGGATGTTTTCAGGCTCTTCAAACCATATCACATAATGTAATGAGCTATACATAACTAAAGAATCATTTACCACATAAATCAATGTTTATATAGTGCTTTGAAATTTGTTGCTTGAGTGGAGAGCAGGAAATGCAAATTATTTTGACAGGTAAAGTGGTGTTTCCAACTCATAACAACTTGTTTCTAGGGCTGTCCCATGCCTTCATACACTTAAAGTAACACTATGAATGCCATGTATGCCCACATACTAGCCATTTACATGCCTCTATGCTCCACAACAGAATATTCAATCAAATACTGAATAAATTATTACAACATGCCATTGAGTCTTAAATTCAATTTTAGATCCACCATAAGTACTCTAAAATAATATATAATAAGTTTTGTTAGTGACCCCAAACCACCATCCTTCTGTGTTGGCCAATGTGCTTGGTGATCCAGTGAATATCACACTGTAGTTTCTACCCAGTGACTGACAACAAAACCTGTCAGAGTATGTCAGTCACTTTGGACCACTAACAAAACTTATTCTATGCTATTTTAAAGTATTTATGGTGCTGTGTGTGCCTGTATACTAGCCATGTACATGGCTCTATGCTCCACAATAGAATATTCAATCAAATAATGTATAAATTATTATTACATGCTATTGAGTCTGGAATTTGACTTTGGATGCACCATAAATACTTTCAAATAGCATAGAATAAGTTTAGTTAGTGGTCCAAAGTGACTGACATACCCTAACAGGTTTTGTTGTTTGTCACCAGGTAGAAACCACAGTGTGACATTCACTGGATCACCAGCCACATTGGCCAACACAGAGGGATGGCTGTTTGGGATCACTAACAAAACTTATTCTATATCATTTTAGAGTATTTATGGTGTATCTAAAACTGAATTTAAGAGTCAATAGCATGTGATAATGATTTATACAGCATTTGATTGAATATTCTATTATGGAGGATAGAGATTTGTAAATAGCTAGTATGTGGGCATATGCAGCATCCATAGTGTTACTGTAAGCTTATGAAAGCAAGTGACAGCCCTGAAAACAAATGGTTATTAGTTGGTAACACCATCTTACTTGTCAAAATAAGTTTTGTATTTCTTGCTCTCCACTCAAGTGAAAAGAGTTCAGAGGCTTCATAGCACTGTATAAATATCTATTTATGCAGTAAATGACCCTATAACTGTGTAGAACTCACTACATTATTTGATTCAGCTTGAAGAGCCTGAAAACCTCTAGAGCTCTCTCTAGAAGAGGAATTGGTATGGAAGGCTCATAAGTTGCATAAAATAATTAGAATAGATGAAATAAACAGAATAGATGCCTTTCAGAACACTTACAAATCACATGGGGTGCTGAGGGAGCACCAGAAAGTGTGAGGAGGTGAGGGGAGAAGAATCAGCACCCAGACCAACACCCAGGCAAATTAGTGGCATGGAACTCATGGAATAGAAGTAAACAATGAGGGGGGGAGTGTCAGACACAACCAAAGCAAAGGCTGAGAGTGGCAGAAGGCATAAATGCACCATCTGACACCTATAATATGCTTCCCCCTTAGTTACAGAGCTCCAAAGACAATATAAAACAACCAAATAAGCATTATTGACAGTTCCTTAGGTTTGAGACAGCTGAAAGTGATTCACAAGCACTGGTGAGTTGCTGAGGGGCTGGGGAATGATATGTAGGGAGTAGTCTAGTCAGAAACCTAGGTCAAATTGAGCTTATTGATTGCTTTATAATCATAATTATTGTTAATATGCATATAGTGGGTTAGAATAAAGGCAAGGCCTCACTGGTAAGGTGATCTGGATGGATGACCATGAGCACCAGCTGCTGCATAAGCTGTAGTGGATGTAATATTTCATAGAGTGACCAGAAAAAGACTGCCAAGCTGAGTATATTGATGGGGCAACTATCTGTGCTCTTCTAATTTTTTTTTTAATTTTTCGAGAATATTTGAGGCTTATATGTGAGCTCACTGCTATTGGCAGTGCTGTCAGAGGGTTGTATGCCAGCAAGAATTTGTTGAAATAAGTCTATGCTATTGTATGAATTTTTTCATATTTTATCTGCAATTTATTGGGCTGGAATTGCCCCAGCATTGAGCTCACTGTTGGTGACAGTGCTGGTGGTGTGGGTGCCCAATGGTGCCTGTGATGGAGTCAGCCGACCGATGAGCACAACACGTGTGAACGTAGCTGACATCAGATTCACTCTACTGAGCAAACTAATATTTATATATTTTTTATTTTTATTTCCATTTGCACATAAAAGGGTTTAGAGGTGCTCGCTGTCGCAGACAGCGAGCACGCATGTGTCGGCACTGTTGACATTGCCGTGCCAGTAGATGCACGTGCGCACACACCTGTACCCAGTCATACAGTACATCAGGTATCTACTCATAGACACTGGTTATGCCATGAATAACTCCACTCCATGGAGTTATTCACCGCATACACTGATTGCAACCTAAAACCCAGTTAGACTACAAGTACATATGTGATGTACTGGTCTTACTGGGTTTCAATTGGATGCTGTACAGGTGTACTAGCGCCATTCCTTCAGCGTGACACTGCTCAACACACCACACTCACATGGCTCTCAATCATGCAGTTGCAAAGGAGATTGGGATGGGCACTCAATCTGTTGAGGAGTAATTGAAGTTGCACTCAGCATCACACTAGCCTCACAGCGACGTAACATAGTTTCCCTAGTTTTGTACCAAAAGAACATGTATTAAGCTTTAGCTACATAATGACCATGTGCACAGGAACAAACGATCATGCAAATGATCAACCTCATAAAGAACTTTGGTGGCGAACAGTGGATGGACTCAAAGCCCATGCTGTTTGTCCCAGGCACGAGTCTCTGGAGACAGTCTTGGAGACAGTCTCCCGCAGCGGATGCACTAAATGTCATATACCCAACACTTTTGCAGCACTCTCCCACAAAACTTAATTAGGTCAGATTTGTCACGTGACATACTGAGACAGTAGATGTTACAAATGCCTCAGCTCTTCGCTGAGGTCAATGTTTGATATGTATAATCAATATGTTAATTCAACAGTACAAATTTATTAATAATTAAGTAGCACTCTAGTCCTTAGAAATCTGATAGCCTGTGGTATGTCTAGATTGCATTGCGAGAGTGCATGTTGACCTACATACTTGCCCACTTGATTCTGTGAGTTGAATAGACCCCATGAAATGGCTAACTGACTTCCCAATCCCCATAATGAAGTTCTGAAGCCATACTGGGTTACCAAAATCAATTTGGGCCTGAACATAAGTGTCAGCACCTTTAATCCAATCTGTGAGCATGGGGATTGAGCTGTGGCTAAATTCTGAACCAATCATCAGGCTGATAAGTTCATTTTTATTTTAACCAAACAGTTTAGAGCAAGGTAAGTACCTCATCTTTGTGAGCATAGGCACATCAGCGGACCACAACAACTTACACTCCATTGTATCACCAATTTCAGCGGCCAATGCATCTGCACAGTCATGGACCATTGATTCCATCATCTGACATTGTGAGAAGCGTTGTCATGGAGTGCTGATTAGGGAAAGACAAGAGACTCACTGAGAGCACGTCAAACTTGCAGTCATGTGTTGTGATGACTAATCAGGTTTTGTGGGAGAGCACTGCAAAAGTGTTGGGTATATAGTATTCCGTCAGCGGATGCAATGCTCTCCAAGCTATTTCAGGATCCTTCGGCATTTTCCAGATCCAGTGGAAGGGAGCTGAAGAAATGGGAGGTATCAGTCGATTGTTACGGTGCCACCAGTCACCTCACAACAAAGTCGGCTAATCCCATGGCAAGGAAACTTTGACTTGAATCTCCTCTGCCAAAAATAATCATAATGTCTTGAAACACCGTAGATACACTCGAAAAGACATGCTTAAGAAGTAAACCAACCCCCTCAGCCGCCTAGAGCTGTTTTGAAAACCTTGCCCTCCCAATTTGACCCCTCCTACTGAAAATAGCTGAGAAAAATAAAAATGAAAATACCAAAAATTAGCAGAGCCTTTAAACTGTCTTTTACATGTATTTAGATACTCATTTATTGCTTCCTAACCTCTTAAAGCACATAGTAGATGCTAGTGCAAGAGATCTCACCTTAACTTCAAAAAAGTCTGTCACCTTTCTGTTTTCTTTTGCAATCTCCTCTTCTTTTTGCTGTTGACTTTGATGAACTGTCATAATACTTGGGCCATGAGCCATTTATGTAACAAGCTTCAGCCATGGGAATTCAAGGAGCAACAGGTTTTGCCAGCAGTTGCTTTGAAGGAAGAGATTTCTAAAAAAAAAATCAACAAGAGCTTCAGTAAACTACAATTGCAGGGGCTTACTTCCCATGTTTTTGGGGTGAAAACAGATAGAGGTGTGGAGGCATTGCCAGGCTGCATCCTCTCCTATTTCCTCAAACTCAGTATCACTATCCACCTGTTCCTGGACATCCTCAAGCAAAGGAACCACTGGCAACAACTGAATTCCATGTGCATTTGCAGTGGGAATAGCAACTGATTCCAAGGGGTGTCCATTGTCTGATGATTCACTTTTGCTAGGTACATAGTCAGCCGACGGATCTTCATCTTCAGTGGCCAGTTTTCTTTGCTTGTGTGCATGGATGGCACCCTGGGAGGCTCGAGACCACTTTGGTATCTGAAATGAGCAACAGGGATTCACTGAAATTTGATTCTGACCAAACTATAATAGGATGTCAATACTCCAAAAATTTGACCCCTTTATGTAAGCTTACATAATAAAATACAAATTGCAGATTTGGACTCCTTTCAGCAAGCCCTTTCATTCCTGCTAGGTCCAGATACCTTGGCACAGCTCATTGGCCCAAAAGATCTTTGTCATGAGGTGGCTGGTGGCACTGTATGAGTCGGCTAATCCCTGATCCAATTTATGGCACCCTGAACAATTTTCCTCATTGGTTAGAAATAACCCCCCAGAGTCCTTGATATAAAATAAAGCTAGGGGTACTAATGTTGAATCAACATTAGTTGTTACTGCTTTGTAAACCATGAAGGTATATTATGGATAATAATAAATGATTACAATGTTGGCGGATTCCAGCTCTGTGAAGGTAAAAACCAACTGTGGGGTTTTGCAACTTATAGGTCTGAGCCCTGTCACTGGCTCTGAGATCTGAAGGAGTCTCCAGGGCCGGTGTGAAATGCGCATCTTTTTAGATGCTTGCTCAACTGTTCCCTTTCCTTTCTCTAGTGGGTGTTTGAGGGATTTGTGCTGTAATCCCACAAGCTGTTTGTAAGCAGCTTGCTGTTCTACATTGCATGCTTGAATAATGCATTTCTGGACTGCACCTGACAAATGGGTTCAATAATTGAAATAAATATTAAGTAGACAGACAAACTGCTCCAAACAATGGCTTGTGATGTGTGTCAAAAGTGAGTTTGCTGCTGGTCTCTTGAAGAGATGCTGTACGTGCACAGAAATTCAAGTCCTGACATTGCATGAGAGTCATATTGCATCCCCCACATGATACCAGCCAGCATTGTCAATTTTATCTCATCATGGTTGATGTTGCAGTGCACTTGCTCATTACCATTGGAAATCAAAGGTGATGCCTTCCAGATTTCAATCAGAATTTTGCTTGCAGGCTGGTAGAGTGCTGCAATGGCAAAGCCACATGCTGACTCTTTGTTTTTCAACCAATCTTAGGTTATACATAAGACACAGTAAGAAAAATAAGTAAGCATTATTCCTCACCAGCTGCTTTCTTGCCCCCTCGCCTAATCACTTGTAAGGTGGCTTTGAAGTTCAGCAACAGCTCAGCTGATGCAATGCTCATCATGGCAGACCATACTTCAAGAGATACATGCCCCTTCAACCCAAGAACATTTCTGATGAAATGTGTGAAGCAATAGTGGTACATTCAAGCAAGGTGTTTGTATGGTGTGAGTGTATGTAAGGCTTTCATCCATTCCACAGCACAATAGCCTGTCATATTCCTGCAAATTTCTTCACAACAGAGGCCTAACCCTATGAATAAATTCAGTATCCATATGTCTCTAATCCAAGTCTAATGTTCACTCATGCTCACCAAAAGCTTGACCTACATGTCCATCTGCCATGAATGTGTCAAATCCATCCCCATGGATGTGACGGAACCACACAGTTTGACCTGTGTCTTCATGCACAATTGTGAAGATCTGGTTGAAAAGAATGTGGTGAGCCGTCGCACTTTGAGACATAGTGAATGCACAGGCTATGACAATAGTTAGTGTCATGGGCTTGATATATACCACTCACAGTGATGATACTCTGGAAACCAAGCCTCGACCTCAATGTAAGAAAGTAGAAGTAATAGTAGCATATATGCTACTATCTAGAATATACAAGTCACTAGGGTGACTTGTTGGCTGTATTATATAAGCCACCCACTAGGGGCGCTTGTAGATAGTGGACAACTATACAGTTGTCCACAAGTAATTAGATAAGCAACTTAATCTTACTTGTAACCACACAAATTGCAGACACCAATAAACATATTGGCTCAGTCTGTTCGGTGTGATAAACACATTGGGGTTTTCAGTATTTGAACCCGGTTTAAACTTAATGCTTTATAGTGATCTTTGCCATGCAGTCAATCACAGAATCATACTTCCTGAGATCAAAGCAATAACCAACTTCATCTTCAGAGAGTTGTACTGGATAAGCTACTAGAGCTGCATCCAGTTGATCAAGCTGATACTTGAACACTCTCTCTGAATAGAGGGCCATAGCTCTAAGTCCAGGAGCATTAGTATGATCCATGTGACTTTCTGCTATGGAAAGAAGCTCATCTCTTCTCTGCCAAAGTGTGTAATTCTGCTGGACAAGCTTACACCTTTCAGCAGTCTTAAACACTATTGGAGAGCTGTTGTCAAAAGTAATGTCACTGGGCAAAGGGCCATTGAGCAAGGGACCATTGAAATCCCACTCTATCTCATGGGGGGAAGGGGATTCAGACTGGTCCCTTTGGAAACTGATTGATGTCCTGTTTCCAATAGGCAAACTTGAGCCCTGTCCTGGAGTTTCTTTGGAAGAGGGCTCTTGAACATTCTTGAAGGTCAAGGAGGAATGCTCAGGCATAACCATTTTACCTGAGGCTGACATTGCGACTGGTAGCTGCTTGGAATGAAAAGATCTAGGACAATAAATTTCAAACCGAGGCTTCGCCCTGTTTGGTGAAGGGATAGGTGGTAGATAAAGAGGAGGAGAAGGAGGAGAGGAAATAGGATGGGAAAACCTTTGGTATGAGTCTTCTAACTGAGGCAGTGAAGAAGAGACCAAATTCAAAAGTGACCTGGTAATTGACTGACTTCCCTTTGGCTTATCCAGTTGAGGCAACTAGTCAAAGTCCAAGCTGTTCCCAGAATGTCCAGCAATGTTTTGGAAACTGTGAACTCAGAACTAAACGTTGGTGTAGATTTCCTCTCCAGCAGCTCCAGGGCCAGACAGATGCTACTCTTGCAATAGGACGGACTCAGACTCGGGCACAGAGGGAGTGCCTCAACAAATACCTGTGCAACCTCAGGTACATTATATTCCCCTGCCACTCCACAATGCTCCTACCCCTGTTTTGCAAGACTTCTTGAGCACACACCCATGTTGGTACATACAGATTGTTATGCTACTGGTTGTCTGGCTGCACACCAGACACCATGTCTCATTTCGGGCGACCGGGGCTTTGCTATGGAGCCTCAGGGCCATTTTCATCCTGCTGGGCTTGCTCGCCAGCAGGGGATCCGATGCCTATGACATTAGGCACGAACTTCAGCTGACTTGGCTTCAAGGAAATTTTTTCATTGCTTGTGATTTGCCCCAATTGCCAGATGGTTACGCACATGGCAAATTTCACACCGGGGAACTTAAAGGATACTGTGTATGAACTTTGCAGGGTCTATACAAGGATATCCCTTCAGGGTATTCTTTCACTCTCTGAGCTTCGAATTAAAATTTCAAACCAAAGATCGTTGCCCTGTACACACCTCTTTCCACTTCACTTGCAGAAATTCTGTCTTGACCCAGAATGGAAGATGCGATAGATGGTTGGCATTCTCATACTCAAAAAATGGGCACATACAAGGGAGTATGGGATGGGAAGGTATGGCAAGAACTGATGGACCATGATGGCGAAAGGTTTTTCAAGGGGTGCAAGGACGATGAGCTTCGCCTGGGATTGACGAGTAGTTTGGATTGGTAAGTGTGCTCATTTTCATGGTGTCGCAGCATCGTCTCATGGGTAGTAAACAGGTTTCAGGTGTGCCGTGGAGATCTCTCACCTAGCCATTTGTCTGGTGTTTTCTTGTTTGCCATTGCAAATCTTCTGCCGCATTTAAAGTATGTCTTGGTCTGTTTTCCACTGGGCATGTGCTCAACTGCATGATGTATTTAGATACCAAGTTGACAACATAATTGTGAGTTCAATGACTGCAGGGCCAAAAGAACCAAGCACCGAGGAACTTCAATAGCATCTGAAGTTTATTGTGGATGAACTACTGCATCTCTACAAACATGGGATCCTCATAAAGACTCTGAGATTTCCCCAAGGTGTGTGATATTGCGATGTACATTTGCAGGCTGAGCTTAATGTGACTGCAGGGCATATTGTGCATATAGTTTGCATTATACTCATGTGTAACCATCCAGCAGCTGTGAAGATGTGTGGCTGTGCAGACAAGAATCACGCCGAGCAACCTTGCACCCATTGTTATGTCGGGCATGACAACATTTTTATAAATGATTCTCTTAATGATTGTGCATCTCTCCTGATTCTGCTGTTATTGTTGTAGCACTGATTCTATTTTTCTAAGGGTTTGCAATGTGCAATGGAGAGGAGCACAGGGCATGCATGTACAAATGGCAATCTCTGGACACCAAGCAGCAAGACATCTTCTTTAAGGAACATGGCGTGCGTTGGTATGAGTTTGCCCATGTGCCTTATTTCAATACCATCATTCAGATGATCATTATCAACCCAATGCACAACTTCATAATTGGTTAAGTTTTCCCTCCTATTTACATATTGTTTTTTAAAATTTGGATCTGCAGGTGTTTTAAAGAATCACTGGTATGATACATGGATTTTAGGCAAGGCACTCCACTGGAACACTGAGCACAAAGATCGGGAACTGGGATTTTTGCACAAGCATTTGGATACTGTGAGTGCCACGGTCTAATTTTTGCATGAGACAACTCAGAATGGGGCCTTAGTTTGAAATGCCTGCATTTGTAGGACATCCTGCAAAGCAAGTTGGCGAGACTGCTGGGGGCTCGCTTTCTGTGGACACCTACAAGG
This sequence comes from Ramaria rubella, assembly GCA_015039355.1. NCBI lineage: Eukaryota > Fungi > Basidiomycota > Agaricomycetes > Gomphales > Gomphaceae > Ramaria > Ramaria rubella. The sequence continues at coordinate 20,960 of MU134861.1, read as the reverse complement.
GCCTGGGGACGGTGCTTCTGCCAATCATGGTATGTATGCTCCACAAGATTCGTTTGCGACTGATCTCGACTTTGTTTCAGATCCCACTGTTATGGGAACCTTTTTTACTGGAGGCAGAGGAGGAATTTGTCAAATTGTGCAAGATGTACCCTGACATATTGGCAACATGGGAAGCAAAACACAGGCCTTCTTTCTGGGGGATAGGTACATTGCCAGCAGGAGCAGAGCTCTGTTTTCTCGACTGGAATTGACAAACGAAGGAGACTGAAACCCCACAGGGGACTCAGGTGACATCATCAAAAGGTATTTGATACAATGCTTGATGTATGCATGATAATCGGAACAATTTCAGCGAGATCTGGCAAGCCCAAGAAGCCCAGACCTCCACTGCCTGTTCCTGTGAGACATATGCAAGTTGGGGAAGACCGTCTGTTCCTCCAGCTCACCACTGCCTTGAAAATTTTAACCCAGTATGAAATTACTGCGCTGGAGGTGGAACATGTGTGAGAACTTCTCATGAAATATCTTTTCGGATTCAGAGAGGCCAGTGTAACTCACTGGAGATTGCACTGCCAGATGCTAACCCCATCTTTTGGTTTCAGATGTATGGGAATGAGCAAATGAAACCTAACCTCCATTTCGCAGTACACTTACCTGATCAGGTGCTTGACTATGGCCCTGTTTATGGAACTTGGTGTTTTTTGGGAGAATGGCTTGATAAACTTCTTAAGAGCTTCAAGACTAATAATTGGGGAGAAGGCCAGCTAGAGGTGTCTATGATGCGTGCCTGGGGGTGTGATATTCAAATGCAGCAATGCAGCAATCCATGAGCCTTTGATTCTATTTTCCAAATTCAACAGGAATCTCACTAGTTTATTTGGGCCATCCTTAGCTTTGTGCAGTCGGAGCATGGACAACCTTTCTGAGAGCGAGATAGCGAAATATTTACTATGCGATCATTCAGAGAGCCACGGGACAGTGGAGGCTTTGGCAGCAGCTCATGAAGATGCAATCTCAGATGGTATGTATGCTGTTCTACTTCGTCCCCCATGCCTTATACTCATGAAAATTAGGCTTATCTGGGCTGTTGCTGTCACATGGTGTTATGAACTGGATTTCTTCTCGTCGAATGTCGGAATTGTTGGAATGTTGGAGTTTGGGATTGGAGTCGGAAATCAAGATGTATGGACGTTGGCTTCAACTTATAGGTTGCGCCCTCTTGGATCCTTCATGTCCTCGTATTTCAGAGGGTCAGAGGAGTCAGATAAGATCGGAGAGTCGGATAAGACTTAGAAACGGAAGTGAGAAGTTATCAAGTCAAGGTGGGTCAATATTCGAACTGATTAACGAGTACATGGAGGAGTCATATATAATGAATTGATACAATCCGAATCGGAAAGATACGAACATGGAAATCCGAAACGGAGCGAATATGGGATCGGGGCAGAAGTAAATATGGACATAAGACCAAAGATGTAGATCTTTGATGAAAATGACTAAATATAGATGGGATGGAGATAAGCACAAAACAGGTGGAGGAAGTTGGAAATACGAATCGGAATATGTCGGAGGAAAGCAGAAAAGCTGAGAATGAATCTGGGTTCTAACAGTATCTCTTAAGGCCGAGCCCTCAAGGCCTAAGATCAGCGTGGGAGGTTTGGTTTGGTTATTAAGTGAAACTCCTAATGTGATATATAAGAGTGATGGATGGGGCTTGACTTATCAGTTCCCTGATCTTCTTATCCCTACCCTCTTCTGAGCTAAAATGTTGATGCCGCCGATTATCTCGCTTGAGGACCTGATTTCCGAAGTTGATTCGGAGTTGGGGACCAATTTAGAGGCACAGATTCACGAGATTTCGGAGTTGCAAAAAGAGGCAGCAAAGAAATTGGAGTGGAGAAGGTCGGAGTGGAAAAAGGCGGAAAAGGAGAGGAAGGCCGACCAGAAATTGGAGGAGAAATTCCAGGGAAGGAAAAGCCATGTAGTGGATAGACCCATTGCCCGTAAGAGGGTTCACGAATCTGCGATTAACCGGGTTGGAGACGAACAGTATTGTTGTGCGGGATGTTGGGTTCGGGATATTTTTTGTTTGCCAATAGTGGAGGGAGCGAATGCGGTGTGTGATGAATGCACAAAGGATGGGAGGACATGCTGTCGACCAGGAATGTCGGGATTTGCGGAAGAAGTCGCGAAAGGCATGGATACGGGTGAAGAAGGAACAGTGGAGTTGCTGGTGAAGGAAATCCGAGAGTTGCAGAAGTTCGTCGATCGTTATGCAAGTTCCATGCGGACTCACACTGGGGGCATGAGCATATTTTTAGTGTAAAAAATGTGATAAAAATGCTTTTTCCTTACAGATTATTCATTCACTGTTCTGGTTGAAAAATCTCCCAAAAATGCTGCTTTTTTATCAAGTTTTAGGACCTGAAAATTTGGTACATACTTCACATTTCTAGGCATGGGAAATGGATGTAAAATGTGAGAAATAATGAATTTACTCATTGATTTCATGCCACAAAAATGTAAGGACAATCTTGGTTTTCATTGACATTTTCAACAGAAAAGAACCAAAATTTATCTGAGATTTCATAGTAGAAAAAAGGTGAAAAAATTAGTAAAATATGAGATTTTCATGAGATTTTTCAAAACTATTAGCCAATGAATAATCCAACATTTTTCTTTAGTTTTTGCAAGGAAAAAGTCAATGGATAAAAGTTTATCCCTTGGATAATCATTCACCCATAGGCAATATATAACAAGTTTTTTGAACCGAAAAGGCAATGAAAAAGTCAATGGATAAGAGTTTATCCCTTGGATAATCATTCTTCCATATGGGGTAAATGCTCTGCCTATGGCAGAATGATTATCCAAGGGATAAACTCTTATCCATTGACTTTTTCATTACCTTTTCAGTTCAGAAAACTTGTTATATATTGCCTATGGGTGAATGATTATCCAAGGGATAAACTCTTATCCATTGACTTTTTCATTGCCTTTTTGGTTCAGAAAACTTGTTATATATTGCCTATGGGTGAATGATTATCCATTGGATAAACATTTATCCATCAGGTTTTTCCTTGCAAAAACTAAAGAAAAATGTTGGATTATTCATTGGCTAATAGTTTTGAAAAATCTCATGAAAATCTCATATATTTTACTAATTTTCTCACCTTTTTTCTACTATGGAATCTTGGATAAATTTTGGTTCTTTTCTGTTGAAAATGTCAATGAAAACCAAGATTGTCCTTGCATTTTTGTGGCATGAAATCAATGAGTAAATTCATTATTTCTCACATTTTACATCCATTTCCCATGCCTAGAAATGTGAAGTATGTACCAAATTTTCAGGTCCTAAAACTTGATAAAAAAGCAGCATTTTTGGGAGATTTTTCAACCAGAACAGTGAATGAATAATTTGTAAGGAAAAAGCATTTTTATCACATTTTTTACACTAAAAATATGCTCATGCCCCCAGTGTCCGGAGCTGGAGAATGTTTCTTGTTCACGGGTTCCTCATATCGGGATTACGTGTCGGAAATTCTCTTTCAGGGCAATTGTGAAATATTTCGCATGGGATGAAACGAGATCGCGTTCGGGATGGATGGAAATGTCAGGATTGTAACCTTTGTTAGCGAAGAACAGGGAGACTCCTGTTGTCACATTTGGAGCATTGTTATAGGCGAATTCTGCGATTCGAAGAAGTTCAGCCCAATTGTCTTGTTGATAGTTACAATAAATGCGAAGGTATTGCTCAAGAGTCTGATTTGTTCGTTTGGTTTGTCCGTCACCTTCGGGGTGATATCTGGAGGTGAAGTGGAGATTCATGTCTAGTGCCTTTCCGAGTGTGCGGAAAAAGGAAGACACAAATTCAGAACCTCAATCGGAGGTGATGTGAGTCAGAACACCGTGCTTGGAGAAGACGTGGAGAATGAAAAGCTGAGTGAGCATTGGAGAAGTGATCGTCGTGACTGTTGGGAAGAATATGGCTTGTTTTGTGAGTCTGTCAATGATAACAAGGATGCTGTCAAAACCCAATGAAAGTGGAAGCGGCTCAATGAAATCCAAGGATATGGAATTCCACAGTCTTGGCGGAATTGGTAGATGCTTAAGGAATCCATAAGGCCGGTGTCGTTGGGATTTTGATCGCATACATGTTGTACAGGATTTGACATAAGTGCTAATGAAGTCTCGAAGTTTCAGCCATGTATATTCACGTCGGATGTTGCTGAGAGTCTTGTTTTGTCTGAAATATCCAGAGATCTCGTGGTCGTGCAGATATTGTAAAATGCGGAGTCGGAGGTTGTTAATGTTGGGAATGTAGATTCGATTGTCGAGTTGGAGGAGTCCTTGAGGATTGACTGACCATTGGGGTGTCAGAGGATTTGCGGGATAGTCGGAAATTGCAGGATGAGAGGGGATGGATTGTTGGATTTCTTCATGGAGTTTCTCGAAGTCCATGATGGTAACTGCACGGAGAATTGTGACATTAAGGGATGTGGCTCGGAGGGACAATGACAGCTGTTCATTAGTGAAAACCAGGCGGAAATTGTGCAGGTTAACGCTGGCATAGTTGCTACTCCCCTTTTTAGGATAGATGTCCCATTGTCTAGTTAAAGAGTTGGGTTTTGTTCCAAGTTTCCCGGGTTGGAATCAGATAACAAGGTTGAACTGACATAGGTATTCCGACCATTGTACTTGTCATCGTTGGGTTAGAAGCTTGGTGGTCACGAAATATTCGAGGTTCTTGTGGTCAGTTACAACGTCGATGGTGGAACTGGAATCTTCGAGGTAGTGTTGCCAAATATTGAAAGCTTCGAAAATAGCGAGTAATTCTTTGTTGTGGACATCGTAGTTTAATTCCAGGGCTGTAAAAGTTCTGGAATGAAAAGCTACAGGGTGAATTTCACCATCTTCCAGAGAAATGATAGAGAGGATTGCCGTGAGGGCATAGTCCGAAGCGTTGGTTTCCACGATGAGTTGAGAATTGGGAATCCAGTGCGTAAGGATAGGAGCTGTGGTGAAGGCTTTCTTGAGTGTTTCAAACGATTTCCGACACTCATCAGAGAAGTTCCACTTCACGGTTTTCTGAGTGAGTTGGGTAAGCGGAATTGCAATGTCAGAGTAATTATGAATGAAGCATTGGTAAAAGTTCGCAAAGCCTGGGAAGGATTGGATATCTTTTACTTTTTGGGGTTTGGGCAATTCTTGAATTATTTTGATTTTATTGTCTGCCATTGAAAGTCCTTCCGGAGAGAGTATGTATCCGAGATATTCCACTGTTGTCTTGTGGAAATCGCATTTGTTGGATCTTGCATAAAATCAGTTTTTTCGGAGACATCGGAGGACTTTGCGGACATGTTCTTTGTGTTCTTCCAGGTTGTTGGAGTAAACTAAGATCTCGTCCAAATAGATGAGGATTGAAACGTCGAGCATGTCACTGAATATGTCATTCACAAATCACTGAAAGGCAGCTGGTGTGTTAGTGAGATCGAAGGGCATAACATGCCATTCAAAGGAACTGTATTGGGTCCTAAATGTGGTTGTCCACTCGTCGCCCTCTCTAATGCGGACTAAATGGTAAGCATGTCGGAGATTGATTTTGCTGTAAATCCGTGCTTTTCCAGGGCTTTCCAAAAGGTCGGAAAGTTAGGGAAGCGGATATCGGTCTTTTTTTGTGATTTTGTTGAGACCACAGAAATCGATACAGAGTCAGAGTCCAACTAATTTTTTATTTGAGAATAGTACCGGAGCACCGTGCGGAGAAAGTGAAGGGCGGATGAATCCTATGGCTAGTGCCTTGTCAATGAACTTTTGGAGTGTTTCTAGCTCAACTGGAGATAGGGAATAAATGGTTCCCAAGGGGGGACTCTCTCCCTCTATCAAGTCAATCTTGAGATCATACGGTCAATGATCGGTGAGGATTTCCACTTTGTTCTTGCTGAAGATGTCAGAAAACTCATGATATTCCGATGGAACGCCATCGAGATTGGCTGTTGGATCGGGATTTGGGGAAGTGTTGATGATGGAAGTGGATCTTCCTTTCGGAAATACGCATAACTGAAAGATCTCCTCATTGCCTAGTTTGCACAAGTGAACGAATGCAGACACAGGGACTAGGTCAATAGGGGAGTCTTGTTCGGATGTTGGAGGGGCATCTGCGCGATCGGATTTCAGGATTCCGGAGACCGCAGAGGCAGATTTTGTGGAGAGTGATGTCGGAATTGAATCTTGCTGCTGAGGAATGCGGAACAATATACTACTCATTACCCAGTCAATCAACAGATTGTAGTGGGTGAGCCAGTTGTGTCCTAGCATGACGGAGCAGCTAGAATCAAGTGGTGTTACATACATAGCAACAACCTGATTTTCGCTGGACGGAAAGTGGATTGGCATATCGATAGCCTGTGTGATTGAGATGTTAGAAGTGCCGTCGAAAGGTTTTAGGGGGATTTGCGAGATGTTGCGGAATTCCAGCAGAAGCTTGGAAGTGAATGATGAGTCTATAAACCAACGAGTGGAACCGGAGTCCACGAGAGCTTGAATATTAGTATTCGGAATAATGTCAGAAGTCAGTCGTATAGTAAGAGAATCAGATTGTGAAAGAGTGGAAGCATTGAGTTGGACCTCGGAAAATGCACAGATCGAATCAACGCAACTCTGGGTCTGTACGGAGGTCTCAGAGCTGCTTATTATTTTTTTGAATCCGTAACGACTGCAGGGTCAGCTTTGGACTTGGGTTTGCTCGAAATTGCAGAGGCCACTCAAGCCTTTGATTGAGCATTAAAAAAGGTTGATCGTGGACAGTCCTTCACGATATGCCTGGTGTCGGTTTACTTTTGGAAATAGATCCAAAATACAGTGGGTAGCGGTGTCGTCATTGCACAGCTACTTACACTGGTGTTCGGCTCAGTGCGCTTTGCTATCAGCAGCAACAAAGGTAGAACAAAGACGAAGATGAGGATGTAGCAGTGATGAAGATGATGACGTAATACTCTGACATAAGCGTAGACGAGATACAACAGCAAGTGTCACGTGATTGACAAAGCTGGCCTTGACGTAGACGTAGAAGTAGTAGTAGACTTAGAAGACTTAGACAAGTGAATCCAACTGATAGAGGTGAATTGGGGGACACTAAGGCGAAACAGGCCTTATATACATGCGCAGAACAACAAACGATGTGAGTATGCCATACAACGATGTCGTCGACAGCAGACAGGAGAAATGACTAATGGCAAGAGGCAGAAAACCAAAATAGGAAGGTGGTTTGTAATGGAATGGAGAAATGAGTCAGGTGGTCGAAGAAATGAATGGAAATGTGGCAGTGAATTTGAAATAGAAGCCAGAATTAGAATAGAAGTGAGTCATAGACAATAGACCATGTGGAACAATTGGAAATAGAAGTACAGCCAAGAAGCGAGTGAGTCATGTGATGAAAAATGAGTCATAGCCGTCCAATAGGATTCCAGTTGCTTGTCAAATATCTCCTAAGATGAGTAAGTGAGTCATGTGACTTGATGACGACTCAGAAACATGTGAACCAATCACGACACTTGGATATGAATTTCCTCCAGAGAGGGAACGAAGACAAGCCCTTCTTGACGAAGTTCTTAGGCACATAACCGTAGCAAATCTCTGTTCCTGGTCTGTGCTCTTTGATGTACCAGTTATTCCTGAGGACGATGCGATGCCAACCATTCACTGGTTCGAAGTTTGGGTCAAAACCGATGACGTAGAAGGGAGCGTGGAAGGTTTGATCGAATACCCATATGCAATCGTGAATGTGATAAGGAGGATATGAGGGGAATATTCGGTATGGGCCTTCAGGAGATTTGACATATAGGGGATAGTACCGACGATGTGCGACTTGTGGAGGAGGACTGGACAAATGAACATCAAGGGGAGAACGCCGACTAGGAAGTTCAATGCGTGGTCCAACGTGTATGTCTGGCTTGGCGGTCATCTGAAATGAATCATGGGATGTGGTGGCGGCAATGCTGGATGGCATATTGAAAATAGAATTGATGAAAAATAGAATGAGTGTGGAGATGATGTGTCTGGCGGACTGGAGGTAGCACAGCAGATGATGGTCTGGCGAAAGCTGATGATGATAGGCGCGTGTGCAGTGAGCGTCTTTTGTAGTGTAGTAGGCGCTGTCGAGTATCATGCTTGTCACTGGGTTTCCCACAGAACATGCAAAGGTTTTGGTCCATGCGTCGCTGTCTCTCCTGTTGGGTTAGTTTTCCATCTTTTCCAAGTATGTTGGGAATATCTGGAGTTTTTTGGAAATTCAACGTGGAGGACTGAGGTTTGGTAGAAGAGGCGGAAGCCAAACCGTTGTTGTTGTTTGTCCTCTTCTGTGATTGGTTCGATCGGGATTCTTGCTTGTCTGATTTGCTGCTGTTACCAGAGTGGTTATTGTTGGAAGTGGTGGCGTGGTTGACTTTGCCTCGTCGTTCCCAATAATGGCTGTCGATGGTTTGCGCAAGTTGTTGGAGTTCCGGGAGTGTGTCGGCTTTGTCTTGGGTTGCAAGAATATCTTCAATACGATCGGGAAGTTTAGTATAAAAACTCCTATGAAGGGCGGCGTCGCCCCAATTGACTCTAGCGGCTAGGCGGTTGAACTCTACAATGAACTTTGTGATGTGTTGGTTGTTGCGCATTTGGAGATTGTCGAGTTCAGTTTCTGCATTGCTGATGGGATCGTAAGCTCCAAAATTCTCTCAGAGTACCGTTGTGAAGTCCCGATAGTTTGTAAGCCAGGGTGGGTCTTGGAAGGCATCATCGTGTAAGAGTTCAGGCTCGAAAAAATCTAAAGCCATCCCTTTTAAAAAAGAGATAGCGTAAGTAACTTTCACTTTGTCACTGGAAAAGGTCTGAGGAAGATCACGGAAGTGGAGCTTGCATTGAAGGAGGCAGGGATGGAGTTTTCAGGAATCCAATCCATTGAAGGTGTTGGGTTTGTGGAGCTTGGTTTTTCCGGTTTGACCCTTGTTTGGAGTTCCCATGTGCTTGGCTATCTGTTTTAAAGCTTTTAACATAGCCTTCCCTTCATCTTCTTCATCGTCATCACCGTCCTCGTTGTTGTTGATGTTGTTGTCATCACCGGGGTTGTCTTCCGGTTCGTTATTCGGAACACTAGATCCGGGGTCTGTGATTCCAGTGACAGTACGGGATCTGGTAGAAGGCATAATGAATGGATCAAGAGTTTTAGTTCGAATGTACTGTTATGAACTGGATTTCTTCTCATCGGATGTCGGAATTGTCGGAATGTCGGAGTTTGAGATTGGAGTTGGAAATCAAGACATCTGGACGTTGGCTTCAACTTATAGGTTGCGCCCTCTTGGATCCTTTGTGTCCTGGTATTTCAGAGGATCGGAGGAGTTGGATAAGATTGGAGAGTCGGATAAGACTTAGAAACGGAAGTGAGAAGTTATCAAGTCAAGGTGGGTCAATATTCAAACTGATTAACGAGTACATGGAGGAGTCATATATAATGAATTGATACAATCCAAATTGGAAAGATACGAACATGGAAATCCAAAATGGAGCAAATATGGGATCGGGGCAGAAGTAAATATGGACATAAGACCGAAGATGTAGATCTTTGATGAAAATGACTAAATATAGATGGGATGGAGATAAGCACAAAACGGGTGGAGGAAGTTGGAAATACGAATCGGAATATGTTGGAGAAAAGCAGAAAAGCTGAGAATGAATCTGGGTTCTAACATGTGGCCCAATCACTCACCACATCAACAAAGTACCCCTCAGGGTCTGGCAAGCCCTGACTGCCTATTACAATTCGCGTGCCGAAGAGGGAGTTCCTCACGTGTACCTGCCTCTGGACCCTTTGGCCCCAGATGACGCAACATTTTTAGCTCAACAAGCCACCTATATGCGCTACGTGGTTCTTCAAGGACACCGCATATCAAGCAGTAAGCATGAGGAAGAAGGCCCCCAGAGGTCTGCGCACTCCTCCCTCATGAGGGCACAAATACAAGGACATTGGCAATATGGCGAGGTTGCGCGTTTATTTGAGCACTCACAACCTGGCCACATCGTAACTATATTTGCCGAAATGCTTTGGTTCAAGACTCTGGATGCTGTACCCATACAGACAGATCCGTGGGTCGACTTGTGAGTCTTATACTACCTACATATTCGGCATGTTAACCTTCATGTTCGCACCCCCGAGTTGGATGTCAAATTCCATTTACTCAATGAATTTGACGAAACACAACCAGAAATGTCAGCCGTCCCAATTCACTTGTTGCAATGTCACCTAGCCAGGGCATCGCTCCCTGAGACTCACCCCCTGCTGTGGGTCACCATGACCTTAGACAAGGTGCACTCAAGCACACTCATGCACTGGGCCTTGTTAACGTCATGACTCCATGGCTTTCAGATGAGCTCGGTTTTCACCTGAGCCTTGCTATGACACTTGGCCTACTGTGTACCTTCACATATATGGTAAGCAGCTCCCTTTATTTGTTTATATCGCTTGTCCTCCTGCTTTCAATTTGAATTTATACTAATGCCGGACATCCAGCTACTAATAGTACACAAGCGATACACTAATAACAAGTCCAACATGCACAACATGCCCAAGAAAAAAACCTGCTTGTCCATCTGTGTACTTGCCATAACAAACTTAACCCTCATTTTCACAGTCTCCGTCATAATCAGCCTCCATTATCCTCCTCTCGAGCTCCTCACATTCATCAGCATACTGTTCTTCCATTTCGGCTGGTAACCTAGGTGATACCAGATGGAGATCAAGCAGGGATTTGAATGTCGGCGGCTCCGGGAGGAACTCAGGTGAGTTTTTGAACTTTTTCCCCCAATCCTCGCACTCCTGAATATACTTACCTTCCTCCTGAACATCTTTCCACCATTCCACACTGATCATGATGTCATAGGGCACGACTGTGCCTGGGAGGTCGCTCACATGTCCAGTGTTCTTCACATGCAGATATTTCCCCAGGCAGGCACGGCTGGCAGCACCAGGTTCTTTCAAAGCAAGATGGTGAATCCTGGAAAGCTTGTGGAAAATGTTCGTAACCTGCCGACAGTGTGAGCACTATACATTTTATAATGACACCACACTCATGTAGTCTGAGCGCCACCCAGGATGAACCACCTCAAGAAATTCAAGGTCATCCACCTCATCATTCCTCATCCTGATTCCGAGACGTGTCCTCATGTTGCACTCCCATTCGTCCCGTTTCTCATCGGCCTGTTCTTTGGGAAGCTTTTCAAGTCCTTCTGGTTCAGAATCTTCATCTGACATCCATGCAGGCCACAAAAGATCAAGAGGGTTGAATCCATAGTGGCAATGAAATCTCGGGACTGCTTCCATACGATCCAGCACTTTCTGCAAAAACCTGTGAGTTTTGATATCATTATAAGCTGCATATACACACCACCTGATGCCTGCAACTGTGTCAACCTCCCTTCTGGTTCCTGCATATCTTATTTCGCTTTTATAAGTTCACCTGGCCTTTGAATCTATCTGCCCATCCACGCCATGTGATCTTGCTGAACTCGCAGAGCATTTTGATCATTATGAGCTCCCCCATGTCTTCCATTACCTCGAAGGGATTCTCCTACACTTATTGTAAGTGAACATCTGGGAACGCATACACGCACTAAAATGTCTTGCCTGGGGAGTTTAGCAGCCCTCGATATTATTTGTGCATTCACACGAGCATCCACCCAATGCGTGAAGTCCGGATTCATATACTCATCACTATCAGCATTCAGGTGAGGCAGAGTGCTGGGCTGGGGTGGGCCCAACAACACTGGTTCTATGGAAGACCCCTTCTTCTTTCTAGTTTTGAGCCCTGTGAGATTGAGCAAGTAAGTTTTCATCAAGTCCTGCAACCAGGGTGAGCATCTACTGCATATTGACTCCTGAATGCTCACCTGAAGCTCTCTTTTTAACTCCCTTTGTTTCTCTGACAGTTTACCAACTGGGTGCATAACCAAGTTAAAAGCAGGCTTTATGTTCAAGATTACTCGCTCATCGGCTCTACCACTGGCACACTGGAATATGTGGCCATGCTTCGACTGCTGGGGTCTGTGGTACAGCCCCAAATAAGACATCTCGTTCTCATCTACAACCTGTGAGTTGCTGTCTGTGAAGCATGTTGATATTTTATGCTTCTAGAGTTGCTGGCGACTCACCACCCTGGTCCCTCTCGCCCTGAGTAGCAGCCGAATTCCCAATACAGCCCATAAAATTGTAAGTTTTCCGTTCGAATGACAAGAGAGCCACTGCTTACCCATTCTCATGAGCATGATTTTTACTGACAACATTCACAGTATTCTTGCCCGATATCTGAGCCATCCCTGGGGAGAACTTGCAGTGTAAGAGCAGCCTGGCATGTCAGTAACCCCCCCCTTACCATCCTTTTTGACCCACGCACTTTTCGTGAGTCTTCCCAAGTTTGAGTTCCCCTGTTTCTTACCCTTCTTCTTTTCAGGAAATAGTTTGACTGATGCATTGCTATCAGACTCAGTGTCTGAAAGCTCTTTGTATATGTGCTTGCATCCGGCAAGGTTGAGGTTCCACCATAGTTTCAAGATCGCCTCGTCAGTGAGGCCATTCGGAGGGCGATCGTAATGGGCATCAGACATGGGCATATTGGAATAGGTACGAGACGTGGAGGTCTCAGGAGGGGGGAGAGGCTGGGGAGGGGGGGAAAGGAGGAATGGCAAAGTAGCACGAGAGAGGGAGCAAGGGTGTAAGAAACTTAATTTGCGTCACACAAACAGACTGAGCCAATATGTTTATTGGAGTCTGCGATTGGTGTGGTTACAAGTAAAGTTAAAGTAATTATCTAAGCTAGTTGTGGACAACTGTATAGTTGTCCACTATCTACAGGCACCCCTAGTGGGCGGCATTACATAATCTAACCCATAAGTCACTCTGGTGACTTATCTACTCTAAATAGTAGCATATATGCTACCGTAAGAATCTACATTCTTACATCCTCCCCACAGACCGAACCTCAAGGAAGGTTGGGCAATTTTTTGTGCTGATGGGGGATCAGCATATATGGTTACAGGTGCAGTCGGGGAAGACTGCGTGGCTACTTCGATGGAATTGTCATAGTAAAGGGAGTCAGCGGGGTCGACTTCCATCGGATTATCTTCTGCCGTGTGAGTGGAAGCGGGTGGGGGAGCAGATGGCATGGGGGGTCCTGTCAATGGCACGTTCGTATGTGCCTGCGAGCAGGGAGGCCCTCTGCCTTGTCCATCTAGCAACAAATTGTTGTTGGACCTTCTGGGTGATCCCAAAAACCCTGGGGGACGCAAAGTAGCAGGTATATGAAGGCTGGTAAATATCTGGCCTTCACGAGCATTGAGTACCCTCTGCATGGTAGCATTGTAGCAGAACTGACTCTCCTTGTGCATGAAGTAGGGCTCTATATTTATAAGAGCCCTAGTGGGATCTACCCCTGTGTATGTACCTAGTCACTGGGCTAGCTCGCTGAGTGATGTCTCTGCGTGGGGGCGTTTCCAGTCAAATGCCTTCTCGACGCTAGTAGATAGTAGCATCGGGAGATCTTGCCACCAGCATGTACCGGCAAGATCAGCCCACTGGCCATGAACTGTAAACAGTTCCATGAGCTTTTGAAGAAAGACTAGGCTGTCTTTCTTTGGCTTAATAAGTTTAAGCCAAACCCACACGTCCACATCCTCCAATTGGAGGGTGTCATCCCCAAGCCCTCAAATAGCGGGTGATACTCCCTCTGGGGAGTACTCTATCATGCATAACGTGTCCCTAAGGTTGGGAGGTGTGTCGTGAGTGATCTTGAATGCTGGCGTTCAAGTAGCCAGGCGCTGCTCGCAATCAGCATGCTTAATTATAGCGTGCTGTGGGGTGCTGGGCAACATGGCAAATGTCATGCACGCAAGCATCAACTGCTCAACGGACTCAGGGTCATTGAGCTGGCAGGTGTCGAGCCACTTTGTGGGTCGACGGCTCATGTGCACCGCATTAGGGTGCAGTGCCTTGCCCAATGGGTGGGGTAAGTATCCCGTCTGCATTGCAGGTGGGTCGCCTATGGCTGGGGCGATGCGGGCGTTCAGTGATGCAGGGTATGGTGCCGCTGATGCTCACTTCATGGATGCGGTCTGGCGACCAGAGCGAGTTGGTCCTACTGGTGAAGCACCGGTAGTGGGCAGGGAGGGACTCACTGAGTCTGTTACCGAATCTGGCAGTGATGTCAGATTGATTATAGTCGGCGCTGATTGCATTGACTTCATGGCAGATAACCTATCTGCCATTTCACAATTAATCTGTCTCTCCTTATCGAGAGCAGCACAAAGCGTATTGAGCTCTGACTGGAGCTTGCGTACCTCCTCCTTGTAGGAGGCTACCACGTCCTTAATGAAAGGACACACCATCTCGGCGAGTAACAGTGGCCAAGCCACTTTTAATGCGCATTCAATGTTGTGCATTTGGGGGTCGATAAACCGCAGTTTTGCGGCTTGCAGCAAGTGCTGCATATACACATTGCACTCTGAACAGGAGTCGCAATGTACAATCACGATGGTGTCCTTGATGCCATCCACAGTCCAGCTTTGCTCCTTTTGGAGCATAGCAAATTGCTCAGAGGCACTGGGTAGTGCCTCTGCTGAGAGGTGTTGGTGGGACAGTTCACCATCCATGTGCACAATCATTGGTACACTCGCACTGATCTGGGCATGGCAGTGGGTGGCAAAAAGCCTTGAAGCAGGGATAAAATTGTCACTTAAATTTAAGGTGGGTGCAACCACTGCATCATGTGACCTATTCATGTGACTGTGTCACATCACGCAAATTGCCGACACGACGTATGTTTGTGTCGAGTCCTTTTAATAAAGGAATCACTTACTGCCACTATCGTGCCTATAAGGCACAATTAGGAAGCTCTCGCAGCTTCCTAACTCCCCTCAGCTCTAGATAAGCATCTAGTGCTTCTAACTCTCTGCATACAGAGAGTGGCTCCCAGGTGACATCTCCCAATGTCCACCGTACTTGCAACTCCAACTTGGAGTCTATAGTCCAGCGATGAGCCAGTATCTCATCTACAAACCATTCGGGTTTGTCTTCTTTCCCAAAGTCGTAAATGTAATTTACGTCACAATGAGGAAATCATTCATCGTCATTAGGCATATGCAGTCTAATTAGACTCGCATGAAACTTTGGAAATATTCTCTGAGCTGCGAGCTCTGGAGGTAACTCAAGTTTCACATTGGAGGTGGCATTGTCCACCTCAACAATTTGATATGGCCCAATATAATTAGGCACTAGTTTCTTTGCCCATCCTTTAGGTAAGGACAGGTTCCTTGTAGACAGATATACTAGCTGTCCAACCTCGTACATCATTCCCTGGCAGTGTCTACTATTTGCAGTATCTGTCTGCTGTACTCAACTCGCGATGATTGCATCATGAGCATCAATTAGGTTCCACAACACTTGTTGTGCGAACTGCCGTACTCCTCTAAAAGTAGTATCACTGATAGTACTTGCCCGATACAGGGCAAGTATCCACCGTTCAGTTCAAATGGTGTGCATCCTGTGGTCACGCTGACTGAACTGTTCAGTGCGAATTCTACCATTGGGCATTTCTTGGCCCAATCCTTCTGATCACTCTGTACTACAGTTCGGAGTATTTGACTTACAGAATGATTTGCTCTTCTGTTGCTCCATCCGTGTGCAGGTGGAATGCTGTGGACATGAGCAGTTTTGTGCCCATTATATGCTGCAATTCTCTCCAAAATATGGAAGTGAATTTGGAGTCGCGATCCCAAACAATCGACTCAGGTACTCCATGCAGGCGTACTACCTCTTTGAGGTATAACCACGTGACTTGTCGCACAGTAACTCTTGTCGTAGTTGGCACTAAATGCACCATAGATGTGAGTCTATCAATCACGACTAATAAATAGTTGTGACCCTTGGATTCTGGCAATGGACCAACAAAGTCCATTCCGATAGACTGCCATGGTCTGTCAGGTATCAGCAGGGTATGCAATAGCCCTGCTGGTCGTCTATTGTCCTTCTTTGCAGCCTGACAGGCTGCACAGGATCCACAGAACGACTCTATGTTGGCTGCCATTCCTGACCACCAGTACAATCACCTGATGTACTTGTTGGTTTTGAATTGTCCAAAATGGCCAACTACTCTAGGTGCATGATTGATGATTATCTCAACCATTCTCCTCCCCTTGGAACAAAATTCCCAGGGAAGACATACAATGTCTTTATTGAACTGGTTCTTTGTCCAAACCAGTCCATTTCTCACCCCAAATCTGGGGTGAGCCTCAGGATTTGCCAATACTTTCTTGAGTATTGGATCGGTACCATAGCCATTGGCTACAGCCTTTTTTAGGTCAAACTCATGTTCTACACGTGAGCGTAGACTCTCTGAGTCTGCACCTGATGCTGTAGCTAGTACATCATCCTCCTCATTACCTTCCACCTGTGTGGGAGGTACTTCCCTTGCTTTCTTCATCTGCTGCGCGTCTGTGACCCACTGCTCTGTCACCTCTTGTAGTCGCTGCGGCCATTTGTATTTCAACAAATCGATCCGTTAGGAGAAAGTCTCCTTCCAGGTCTAGCCGCACATCTGCGTCAACGTATTCTTCTGCTGGGTGATGTTCACCCTGCTTATCATTCTCATAGTAGCGTGACAGACAGTTCTCCACCCCCGGTACATGTACTGTGGTATAATTGAATCTGGAGAGAAACTCCCACCAGTGCACCTGTCTGTCGGACAGATGCTGTTGTGTCTCGAAGTCTTTGAGGCCTTTGTTATCTGTCACCCGTGTGAACTGGTGACCTAGAAGCTTATCCTCCCACTTCATAAGTGCTTCGAGGATAGCAATCGTCTCGTGCTCATGCGTTTTGTAACACTGTTGCATGGGACTGAATTTCTTTGGGAGAAATCCTGCTGGACTACAAGTTGTCCAGTCCGGACCTTGTTTGTAGACTACTCCGACTCCAGACTTGGAGCCATCTGTCACACCCCAAATGGGTTCTGAACTAGCATGATTTATAGGCTTCAATATTGGAGCCTTACACGCTAGTGCTTTGATGGATTCAAAACACTTATCCATCAAGGGCATCCATTGAAACATCCTATTATTAGTGTTGCAACCTAACCTGGGCCATTTGTTCCATCACTTTGTGCTCATGAGAACAAAATGATGATCCATAGGGAGCACTGCTAACCCATGGAACACCTTGTTCCATGTAAGCTATGTTCCATGGAGCAGCTGACATAAGGTGACTAATGTTGATGTGTCAGATTATGACTAATCAAGCTGACTAAGCACTCCGGAGGTCCAAAAAGATTAACGGATTGTGGGCCGGTGCATGCACACGGCAACTGACGATTCTCTTAATTTAACTTACACCAGGCCATTATTATTTTATATTATTGTTTTACTGAGAACCATGTGCCATGTTATATTTATATATTACTACTATATACAGCAATACAAGCCTTTCTGAAGTCTAAAAAACCTAAGTCTTCTAGACTGACTTTGCCTGTCATCTTACATTGTCCATCAAATTTGGTACCATCGTGGGACCATATATTACCAGTCTTATCAATGATTTGTGATGTAAAATGATATAATCCATGATATATTATTCCACGTAGATTCATTTTATGTTTGGTATTGTCAGTAGTTATTAATTCAATATTACTTTCTATGTTAATCTCACCTTGAAATTGAGCAATACCAACCACATATATGCTTGGTGCAACCTGGAAATCTGTTCGTAATCTCATATATTTTTTACAAATGTCACATTTATTATTTAATTGAGCAAATAGGGCATATTTTAAGTTATCTGCAAGTGAACAAACATTAGAATCCTTGGAAATCTTTTTTAATTTCAGGGCGGTTTGGCGGTGAACATCTTGTACCATTTGATTTTGGTCTTGAATATGATATGTGACCTGACAGGTCTTACACATCCAAATTGATTGGGCCAAACCTTGCAGTCGAGTAAATAGCATCTCACACACAGCGCGAATTTCTGCTCCTATTTGACCTTGTGGAAATAAATCTTTATGGTTTTGATGGAGACGTAAGCATAATTCATTGCGGACATCTTCAAGTGTATTTATCCCATTGTCAATATTAGTAAAACCTTGTAAAATTTGGTTTAAATAGGGTGTACTCATTAAATGACTATGAACGTCCACCTTATGGTCTTTCCACATGTTATGAAGTACAACTATTATAGAATCATAGGGGCAAGACCACCAGATACTATCCCATTTCACACCCAACAATTCCTTATGCTTGATGATATTGCAACCATTTTCCCCGTGGCACAGTTTTTTCTTTTTCAACGTGACATTTGAGTCAAGCTCTTTATTCTTATGCTTTTTAGTGGACAAAGCTCCATTTAGCATCAATGGTGAGCATTTGTGATTAAGTCTTCCATTATCATTGCTTAGCATAGTTAATGATTGAGATCCTTTTGCAGTTACATAGTTTTGTTCATCTAATCGTAATCGTTTAGCAGATTTGCCCTCCATTGAGTGTTCTTGCAATGTAATGTTAGCAGCCTTCTTCAATTTGTTGTCTATTATTGTCCACGTTTCATCTTCTAATTTTTCCAATAAATGAAGAGGGTCATCTTTGTTCCATTTCAAAGCTCTGTGTACATTTGATGGAACATGTTCCGTACCTTTCCATAGTTGATATTCTCTAATGACGGTATTTCTTCGGTCCCCTTCTACATGGGGGTCCAGTTTTCCTTGGTGGTTGAGTGCCGTCACATCATCTAAAATTTCTAACTCTCTGAACTCCTGTCGTAACCATCCAGATGTACCTTTGGTTATCTTATGTTCATCAAAACCTTGAAATATAACAGTTCCATCTAGGTTGGAGCTGTGAGAGAGTGCTGTGTAATAAGCCATATGATTTCTGCAACTTCTAAGGTCTACAACATTATTAGGCCTTGTGCGTCCTTGAGAACCATAGTCAGTCATGGCAAAATTAGGAACAATTTTTACCTGTTCTCATACAATAGTCATTTCATAATTGTTTGGCATTTGGCATTTAATTCTATCTGATGTTCTTGTAATAGGAACAACATTATTTGGTAATCCATCCAACTGAATTGAGGTAGCTGGTTGTTTAAGTTTGATGAACATGGCATCTAATATTGGTTTTTCCAGTGTTAAGTAGGAGCATTTCCAACCCACAACTGTCCCTTCTGCACCATTGGTGACACAACATTCTGTTGCTATGTTATGTTTGATCATGACGGGCATACCTTGGCATAATGGGAGTGATCCAGCCTGATTTTGGGTTGCAGCATGTGGTAGAGACCAAAGCAAATTTTGTAATTTTGAGTCTATCAGATTGGACTTTCGAAATGGATCATCTTTGTCTGAAGCCTTCTTCCTTCCCCGTTGTCTTTCATCAGTATTTTCTCCAGGCCATCAGTCTAAAGAGAAGAAATTAATAAGAGGCTGATTATTTTCTTCTGAAAATCTATGTCCCCCCAGACTGTTAAGACGATCCCTATGTGAATTGAGACCTACAATGACTGGTACATTTCTGACCCTTTTCTGTGCAAGTTTAATGTGATTTGGACCCCGTCCAGATATCCTGGACTGCAGTAGCTTTATGTCAGCACCAGTGCATTTTCCATAACACATATTTTCTAACGCTCATCTCAATGCTGTATCCTCTGTGATCTTTGTCTCATGTTTTCTCTTAGTATAACTACTGTAACAAATTGATGCCAGAGCGCCTTACCTAAAGCATTTTCCTGTTGCCAATTTGTATCTCCAATTTGACGTTTGGTGCCAACATCACCACTGTACAAGGCAAGTTCTTTGGTAGGAGGTGGTATCTCCAGCCACAATAACATTCACCCCTCCAAATGGTTCTTCTTCCTTTCCCATGACCATAGCTAGTCATTTGCTGATGTGATATAAACTTCGGCAGCCCACCATTGATATTTCATCAATAAACAAGTATTCCATGTGTTCCAAGCGAGCCCTGACCTTTGAAATACCTGTCTCAGAATATCTGTTTTCCTCTAATTCTCACATTCCCAGAAGGGAGTGGTATGTGGAACCGCCAATCAAGGCAGCTGCTGAACCAGTCAGGGCAGTCAATTGAAACCTGTGACTTTCTGCTCTCTCATTAAAGAAAGCGGTAAGTGCTTTTATAACCTGTGTTTTTCCTGTGCCTGCCATGCCTCCCAAGTACATTTTAAGTTGCGAAACATCTGGAGATATTGAATGATTGGCAATGATGCGAAATGCTCTTTATTGAGCTGGTCGCAAGTGAAATTGTTTCACAGTGGAATCGATTTGTAGTCTGTCATTGAGTGTTGCATTAGTAAAGTCCATTGTGAGGTAACTCTTGTCAATCACCCGGACATTATTGGGTTTGAATTTATGTTTTCATGTTAACAAACCTGATTGTGTATTGTTAGGGGAAGATTGAGTGATTGCGTTATCTAACTTGTTGGCTAGTTGTACCTCCTTGGCTTGGCTTCCTCTAATAATACCTTCCATTCTGAGGTTGATTTTTCCTCACCACTTTGCATTGGCAACATGGCATCAGTTTCAGGTTTTCTGTCGATACATTCATCTAGCCATCCAGTGGTATTAGCTGTAGTTTCTATATCTTGCATTTGATTTGATCTTTTGGGCTTTACTACCCATTGGCTCCAATGATTCCACATCCCCATCATATGCTATTTGATCAAACAGCATACGTTGTTCTTGAAGTTCTTGAAGATTGTCCATATCATCTTCATTGATGTTGTGATTTTGGAAAAATGGATGTCCACCAGCTAACCCATTCCTCATCTGCGCAGTATAATCATCTCTGGCATTATTACACTCATATCACACTTGAAAATTCTTCATGAGTTTGACATATTTATCTTCAAAGGTATAGCACCGAAAAGCCTGCTCCCA
>MU134860.1:0-35303 GCA_015039355.1 Ramaria rubella | reverse complement strand
ATGAATCCTATGGCTAGTGCCTCATCAATGAACTTTCAGAGTGTTTCTAGCTCAACTGGAGACAGGGAATAAATGGTTCCCAAGGGGGGACTCTCTCCCTCTATCAAGTCAATTTTGAGATCATACGGTTGGTGATCAGCGAGGATTTCTGCTTTCTTCTTGCTGAAGACGTCGGAAAACTTGTGATATTCCGATGGAACACCATCAAGATTGGCTGTCAGATCAGGATTTGGGGAAGCATTGATGGCTGAAGCAGATTTTCCTTTTGTAATTACACATAACTGAAAGATCTCCTTGTTGTCCAGTTTGTAAAGGCAAGCGAACACAGAAGCAGGGGCTAGGTTGATAGGTGAGTCTTGTTCAGATGTCGGAGGGGTGTCTGGGTGATCAGATTTTGGGATTCCGGAAACCGCAGAGGTGGATTTTGTGGAGAGTGACATTGGAATTGAATCTTTCTGCTGAGGAATGCAGAATGATATACTGCCCAATACCCAGTCAATCAATGAATTGTAGTGGGTGAGCCAGTTGTGTCCCAGCATGATGGAGCAGCTAGAATCAAGCGGTGTTACATACATAGCAACGACCTGGTTTTCGCCAGACAGAAAACAGATTGGCATATTGATAGTCTGCATGATTGCGACATTAGAGGGTCATTCACATGTATTGAGGTTGCAAACAAGCAGACTAAATGTACATTATCTCAATCACACATCAGAATTAATAGCTTTACATCTATTTTAATGTTTACGCTAACTATTGATACATATGTGTAATCTAAAGTTTTTTAAAATTTTATACAATATCTTCCTTTTACTAATGATACATATTTTATTCAACATGCCTATCTCAATGTAGTTATAACTTTTATTGTACATCTAACATACTATGATACACATCATGTCTAGTTGCACTCTATATCATCATTGCTTATTTATACTTGTAAAACATTGTTGTATGGCTTCTATATTCTAACATATCTGATCTAAGATGATATGTATCTCTTATGTACACTCATCCAAAAAATCCTGAATGTACATCACAGATATTTAAATACAACATAAACATAGAACTTCTAAAGGTTCTACTTCATTTGGAATGGCCATCTATATTCAGAAACATAGCTTTTAAATGTGTTGGTTATAATACATCATAAATTAAATGCACATTTGGATAAAGTTATGAACAACCTTCTGACCCCGAATGACCCTCTTAGAAGTGCCATCGAAAAGCTTTAGCGGAATCTGCAGGATATTGTGGAATTCCAGCAGAAGCTTGGAAGCGAACAATGAGTGGAACCAGAGTCCACGAGAGCTTGGATATTAGTATTCGGAATAATGTCAGAAGTTAATGGTATGGTAAGAGAATTGGGTTTCAAAAGAGTGGAAGCGTTGAGTTGAACCTCAGAAAAAAAATGCACAGATGGAATCAACACAGCTCTGAGACCTCTGCACACAACACAGCTCTGGGTCTGTGCAGAGGTCTCAGAGCTGCTTATTATTATTTTGAATCTGTAATGGCTGCCGGTTCAACCTTGGAATTGGGTTTGCTCAGAATTGTGGAGGCTGCTCGGGCCTTTGACTGAGCGTTAAGGGAGGTTGACTGCAGGCAATCCTTTGTGATATCCCTGGGTTTTCTGCAGAACATACAAAGATTTAGGTCCATGTGTTGCTGTCTTTCCTGCTGGGTTAGTTTTCTGTCTTTTCCAAGTATGTTGGAAATGTCTGGAGTCTTGTGGGAATTCAATGCAGAGGACTGAGGTTTAGTGGAAGAAGAGGAAGCCAAATTGTTGTTGTTGTTGTTCATCTTCTTCTGCGACTGGGTCAATTTGGATTCTTGCTTGTCCAATTTACTGTTATTACCGGAGTAGTTGTTGTTGGAAGTGGTGGCGCAGTTAACCTCGCCTCATTGTTCCCAATAACGGCTGTTGATTGAGGCATGACACGAGTGTGGATTACCCATGGGTATCCCATCTGCAGATCTGGATACTTGTTTCCCATGGATAAGTCCTGGGTGCAGGTATGGTCCACGGCACTGGCAGGTATTTCAGCGGATATCTGGAGGTCATGTGACCAATGTTCTGTCTTACACTACCGTCGTCATAAGCATACATCAGTGGATGTGTACACTTGTGACGATGGTACAACAAAACTGGATCCCAGCTACACCCAGATAGCAACCACTACCCACAGCAGTTGGACTCGCAACATAAGTGCTCTTTTGTTTAACAGGCTGACTGACTTAACTGACCAACTATCGATATGAAGAACAGACACAGACAGCATCCATAGCACAACTGGATGCATTGCAAGCTCTCTTGCATGGCACACTCGAGCAGGAACATCTGGTGGTGCACGAGAGTGAGCTGCCTCACGACTGGGGGCAGCTCAATTACACGACATGACACAGGGACGACGAGGACAGCACTGACTGCGACATCACATGTGCATGGTGTGAGGAGCCAAGAAAGTTGTCGGGTATGTGTCGTTATGATGCACAAGAGTGTCGCTGACTCTGCTGCGTAGCTACATGGCTGGCATGCTCCTGTTTATCCTCTCAAGCCTTTCAGGAACAGATGATCTTATAGGAGACTTCTTCCAATGAGGACTGATTGTTGGAAGACATTGCAATGGCTCTTGGGAAGGGTATGCCTCCTCATCAGATATTTGAATACCTTTTGCTGATGACATGCCAATACAGTGTCACAATCACGTCCGACCTAAGGCTAGGCAATCAAGCGTTAACCATTGCCACGAACTTTGAAGTGAGTCACATCTATGTCATCCCCTCACAGCCAGTTCTATTGTCATTATATCTTATACTGAGTCATTAGAAGCTGCCCACAATTGTTGATATAAAGACATGAACAGCAGCGCTTTCTTGCTGTGTTCCCAGGGCGTCACAAGCCTGCATGCTTATTCACTGTGACTGATGTGAACCTGGAGTGCTGCAAGTCCATTCTTAAACAACAATTCAGGCTCACCTGTGAGACCACAGCCCCATCAGTGTGCAGCAGACTATAAAAAGTCCAGGCCTAATAAGTGTTCTGCCAGTTTTCAGCAGATAAATCAAAGAGACAGAGGACGACGATGTTAGGGGCCAGATTGGGGAGTGAGGTTGGGTTTGGTTGGAACTCTCGTTGACCGAAATCGGAAGTTGCAATATTCAGAAATGCGTGGAATCTCAACAATAGAATCTATATTCCCGACCTTCACGACCTCCGACTCCACATTCTACAATATCTGCACAACCACCAGATCTCCAGACATTTTGGACAAGACACTCAGCAACATCCAACGTGAATATACATGGCTGAAACTCCGAGACTTCGTTATCTCTTATGTCAAATCCTGTACAATATGTATGCAATCAAAATCCCAATGACACTGGCCTTATGGATTCCTTAAGCATTTACCAATTCCGCCAAGACCGTGGAATTCCATATCCTTGGATTTCATCGAGCTGCTTCCGCTTTCATCGGGTTTTGACAGCATCCTCATTATCATTGACAGACTCACAAAACAAGCGATATTAATTCCAACAGTCATGATGATCACTTCTCCAATGCTCACTCTGCTTTTCGTTCTCCACATCTTCTCGAAGCATGGTGTTCTGACACATGTTACCTCTGATCGAGGTTCTGAATCTGTGTCTTCCTTCTTCTGTACACTCGGAAAGGCGCTAGACATGAATCTCCATTTCACCTCCAGATATCACCCTGAAGGCGACAGACAAACTGAACAAACAAATCAGACTCTTGAGCAATACCTTTGCATTTATTGTAACTATCAACAAGACAATTGGGCTGAACTTCTTCCAATCGCAGAATTCGCCTATAATAATGCTCCGAACGCAACAACAGGAGTCTCTCCGTTCTTCGCTAACAAAGGTTACAATCCTGACATTTCCATCCGTCCTGAACGCGATCTCGTTTCATCCCATGCGAAAGATTTCACAATCAACTTAGACAAACTCCACCAGGAACTCCAAAAGAGAATTTCCGACATGCAATCCGGATATGAGGAACCCGCGAACAAGAAACGTTCTCCAGCTCCAGACTTCAAAGTAGACAACAAAGTCTCTGTCAAAGCCGAATTTTTCCGCACAACCCGACGTTCAAAGAAGCTCACCAAAAAATACCTCAGACCTTTTGATATCATCACACCCGCAGGTACCAGTAATAGAGCCTTTATTCTCCAACTACCCGACAGTATGCATGCTGTTCATCCATGTTTCCATGTTTCCATGCTAGAACCTGTGACTCTGAACGCAATCCCGAACCAAATACAGCCTCAGCCTCCACCAGTTATTATTGAAGGCGAACCCGAATACAAAATCTATGAAATTCTGGACTCCAAGATAGACAATCGCCAATGTTGCAAGATACAATACTTGGTACGCTGGATGGGTTATCAAGGCACCGATGAAGAAACCTCATGGATTCCCGCTACAGAATTAGGCAATGCTTCAGAGATCGTTGAAGACTTTCATCGCAAATATCCTGACAAACCCGGTGACAAGCATGATACTCGACAGCGCCTACTACACTACAAAAGACACTCACTGCACACGCGCCTATCATCATCAGCTTTCGCCAGACCATCATCTGCTGTGCTACCTCCAGTCTGCCAGACACATCATCTCCACACTCATTCTATTTTTCATCAATTCTATTTTCAATATGCCATCCAGCATTGCTGCCACCATGTCCCATGATTCGTTTCAGATGACCGCCAAGCCAGACATACACGTTGGACCACGCGTTGAACTTCCTAGTCGGCGTTCTCCCCTTGATGTTCATTTGTCCAGTCCTCCTCCACAAGTCGCACATCATCGGTACTATCCCCTATATGTCGAATCTCCTGAAGGACCATACCGAATATTCCCCTCATATCCTCCTTATCGCATTCACGATTGCATATGGGTATTCGATCAAACCTTCCATGCTCCCTTCTATGTCATTGGTTTTGACCCAAACTTCGAACCAGTGAATGGTTGGCATCGCATCGTCCTCAGGAATAACTGGTACATCAAAGAGCACGGACCAGGAACAGAGATTTGCTACGGTTATGTGCCGAAGGACTTCGTCAAGAAGGGCTCATCTTCGTTCCCTCTCTGGAGGAAATTCGTATCCAAGTGTCATGATTGGTTCACATGTTTCTGAGTCGTCATCAAGTCACATGACTCACTTACTTATCTTCGGAGAAATTTGACAAGCAACTGGAATCCTATTGGATGGCTATGACTCATTTTCATCACCTGACTCACTCGCTTCTTGGCTGTACTTCTATTTCCAATTGTTCCACATGGTCTATTGTCTGTGACTCACTTCTATTCTATTTCTGGCTTCTATTTCAAATTCGCTGCCATATTTCCCCTCATTTCTTCGACCACCTGATTCATTTTTCCATTTCCTTACAAACCACCTTCCTATTTTGGTTTTCTGCCTCTCACCGTTAGTCATTTCTCCTGTCTGCTGTCGACGACATCGTTGTATGGCATACTCGCATCGTTTGTTGTTCTGCTCATGTATATAAGGCCTGTTTCGCCTTAGTGTACCCCAATTCACCTCTATCAGTTGGATTCACTCGTCTAAGTCTCAAGTCTAAGTCTTCTAAGTCTACTACTACTACTACGTCTACATCAAGGCCAGCTTTGTCAATCACGTGACATTTGCTGTTGTATCTCGTCTACGCTTACGTCAGCGTATTACGTCATCATCTTCGTCACTGCTACGTCCTCATCTTCGTCTTTGTTCTACCTTTGTTGCTGCTGATAGCAAAGCGCACTGAGCCGAACATCAGTGTAAGTAGCCATGCAATGACGACACCGCTACCCACTGTCTTTTGGATTCATTTCTGAAAGTAAACCGACACCGGTCTGACTCTTCCTTAACTTTTCTTTCTTTTTCCGATTTTCCGATTTTTCCTACATTTTATGTTCAAGTTCCTAATTACATTCCCTCTGTTCCAAGAAATTCCACCTCGTGTTTCCGCTCAAATCCCAATTCAATTTTCTGATCCCATTTCCCATATCTCATCCCTTTCCATTTCCTCCATCCTTACTTCCAATTCCTGCTCCTGGTGCTGAACCATCCTTTGTACCCATGTGGTGAGAATCTGCGTCTCCTTGGAATGTGTCTGCATGGAACTTGCATGACGATCGATGGACTTCTGCAACTCTCGGATTTCCTTCACCAGCAACTACGCTGTTCCTCCCTCAGCCATATCCACGCCTTTTGCGACTTCTTCCACAAATCCCAACGTTCCCAGTCGACGGCATGTCCTCCCATCCTTTGTGCATTCATCGCATGTCGCATTCGCTCCCTCCACTATCGGCAAACAAAAAATATCCCAAACCGACATCCCACACAACAATACTGTTCGTCTCCGACCCGGTTAATCGCAGATTCATGAACCCTCCTATGGGCAATGGTTCTATCCACCACATCGCTTTTCCTTCCCCAAAATTTCTCCTCCGATTTTTTGTCAGCCTTCCTCTCCTCCTTTTCCACCTTTTTCCACTCCAACCTTCTCTGCTCCAATTTCTTTGCCACTTCTTTTTGCAACTCCGAAATCTCACAAATCTGTGTCTCTAAATTGGTTCCTGACTCCGAATCATCTTCAGAAATCAGGTCCTCAAGTGAGATAATCGGTGGCATCGACATTTTAGCTCAGAAGAGGGTAGGGATAAGAAGATCAGGGAACTGATAAGTCGAGCCCCATCCATCACTCTTATATATCACATTAGGGGTTTCGCTTAATAACCAAACCAAACCTCCCACGCTGATCTTAGGCCTTGAGGGCTCGGCCTTAAAGAGGAGATACTGTTAGAACCCAGATTCATTCTCAGCTTTTCTGCTTTTCTCTGATATATTCCGATTCGTATTTCCGACTTCCTCCACCTGTTTTTTACTTATCTCCATCCCATCTATATTTAGTCATTTTCATCAAAGATCTACATCTTTGGTCTTATGTCCATATTTACTTCTGCCCCAATCCTGTATTCACTCCATTTCGGATTTCCGTGTTTGTATCTTTCTGATTCAGATTATATCAATTTGTTATATATGACTCCTCCATGTACTTGTTAATCAGTTTGAATATTGACCCACCTTGACTCGATAACTTCTCACTTCCATCTCTAAGTCTTATCCAACTCTCCGATCTTGTCCGACTCCTCCAACCTTCCGAAATACCAGGACAAGAAGGATCCAAGAGGGCGCAACCTATAAGTTGAAGCCAACGTCCATACATTCCGATTTCCGACTTCAATCCCGAATGCTGACATTCCAACAAATTCCGACATCTGACAAGAAGAAATCCAGCTCATAACAATTCATGGATACAAGGGGTTTAACAGTGCCATTCAAGGGAGATCATTACAGATTCCAAAGGCAGTTTGTCAGTTATTGTCCCATAATGCAGAATTCGGTATTGGTGACTAGACTTGGAGTTGGAGTAACTGCATTGCATCTTGAATAGTTGGATTTGGAAAGTCTGGAAGTCAGAGGTCAGAAAACTAAATCTCAGAAATGGAAGGATGTCTTGAAGGAGATTCAGAGTTTTGAGTTTTTGGAAATCGTCCTGGAGTGTTCTTGAGGAAGTACAGGCATACTGTGTGGGATGTGTTGGATGAAATCCTATAGCTAGAGCCTCATTAACATGTTCTCGAGGTGGTTCTGGCTTAACTAGATGTGAGGAAAATAATTTTTCCATAGTGAGATTCTCTCCCTCTGATAGATGTGATCTTGTCGGAGTGCGTAGCAGAATATTGATGATCGCTTGTTGGGAATTGGAAGAATTGATGTAACGGATTTTCCTATCGGAAATGTGCCAAGGTTTCCATATTGTTGTGTTGCAAGTTGCGGATTCATCAAGCATTAATGTTGGATGTTATGGTGGGTCAGAGGATGTTGCAGTGAAGTGGGATGGTTGGAGATTCGGAAAAATGCAGTATTTGCAGGTTCCCTGGAGACATGTCATAGAATTGAATCTTCTTGTTGAGGAGTGTGGAACTAGGTACTACCCAATGCCCTGTCAATCAACAGATTGTAGTGGGTGGGTTAGTGGCGTCCCCAGCACATTGGAACAATTAGAAACAAGTGGTGTTATACACAATGTAATAATGATCAGGATTTTTCGCTTGACAGGAAGAAACATGATTGGTGTGAACAGCCTGCTGGATGGTGCGACATAAAATGTCATTGGTAACAGGCAATGGAGACCGGCAGAAGGCAGGAATCTGAAAAGATGGTGTTTAGATGTAATGATCAGTCAAAATGTTCAGAAGAAATGGTGTTTGGAGTTTTTTGGGATTGCAGGTAAGGTTGGTGATGATTGTAAGGGATTTGGCAGAATTGTCGGAAGGTAGGAAGGATGTTTGTGGAAAGAATCTGTGGTGATCTCGGTAAGGCATGAAAGAAGATATGAATGTGGATTCGTGCTCGAGGGTCTTTGAGCTGTCAGTTTCAGGAGTTCGGAAGGTCCTCTAAGGGGACCTTGATGTTGGAATCACTTAGTGTGACAGTTGTAGTTCAGGATTTTGCTTTACTGGTGAAGGATGATGACTTCGGGCATTTTTTCACTTTATGACCAGGTTTTCCACAGTAGAGGCATAGCTTTTGGTCAATGCGTCATTGTTTCTCCTGTAGTATTAACTTGCTGTCTTGTCCGAGGATGTTGGAAAGTTTTGGTGTCAGCAAAATCAGGGTTTGGTCAGAAGTTGTTGCCGTTTGTTGTGAGTCATCACAAAGAAGGTTGGAGGTCACATTGTCAATGTCGCTCAGGATTTGCTCGGGTTTGAAGTCTTTGTCTATGAGGCACTTGTTGAAGAAGCTGGAATACTCATGAACATTTGATGGGTTGATGACATTCTTGGTAGATCTGTTGGTGTCGTCAAAATTGGGTGTTTGAATTTGGGTGTCAGAAGACATTGAAATCAAGAGTGTCAGCTTGTATATACTGTTAGGGGCCGGATCGGGGAGTGAGGTTGGGTTTGGTCAGAACTCTCCTTGACTGAAATCGGAAGTCGCAATATTTGGAAATGCACAGAATATCAGATGACTCAGAAGTCAGAGATCTGAAGACTGATCTATATGGGTGTTGGCTTCAACTTATGGGTTGCGCCCTCTTGGATTTCTAGTGCCCTGGTATTTCAGACTGAAGACCGGACGCAATTATTGGGGTTCCGATGGTCAGGTCTATTCAGAAGGATCAGTGACAAATAATCTGTTAAGACTTATTGGAGATGAGCGGGAGGTTTGGTTATTTGGAGTTGGAATAACCAATGTGGGAGAAGATAGGGTTAATGATAAATGAATATTGAGTAAGGGTTTAGCTTTACAGAAAAGCGAGTGTAATCAAAGAGGGGGTTTTGGGAATGTTGGATATGTCGGGGTAGGAATAATCGGAATACTGAATAAAGTCGAAAGCTTTATTGCAGATAGAACTTGGAGTGATGAAGTGTAATAAAAGATATAATGATATAGGGTAGACAAGATATATCAGGTGTGAAGGATATCATGGGTTATTTTGAGATAACGAGGTAACGAGATGAAGTAACAAGATATACAATGAGATATACAAGCTAAAGAAAACTTGAGCAAGGGAAAGCGTATTTAAGGAACATGTGGGATTCTGAAATTGGAAATGGACAGATAAGGGTGTGTGATATGGAGTTCCGGAGTTGGAGTGAATATGGAAATTGAGATAAGATGTATGGGGATAATATTGAATTAGAATCATGACTAAGAATGATAAATGGGGACATATTGGAAATAAGTGGAAAGGGGCTTATTGGGATATGGAAAATGTCGGAATAACGTGAGTCAGATCTAACAGATGAACCTTCCTCATTGTGAGATGATTGGCTAGATGCCAGGCTTCGGTGGCACATAACATTGATTTGAGGTATGACGTACGCTGTTGTACAGGTTTACAGAGTGTAAGCAGTGTTCACTTGCTCATTCTCGCTGCTTCCCTATACATATTGCTAACATTCAAGCTAGACCCTGACAGATTTTGTAACCATTGGTGCAAATTTGGTATGTTCATTTTGCCTATCGTGAGGTGCACCTCGTCACTTACCCCATAATATGAACTAGCTGTAAATGCTGTCCCTGTGAGTGGAGCAGCTCTAATACACTTTTCAGCGAATCATTTCGCTGCTTACCCTCCTTACAATGACCTTGTTAAGCAGTATCTTGTCACTCAAGAGCAGTGCAACGCTGATGGAGTTTATGGTGAGCGGTGTTCATACTGGTATCCTCTCCATCATGAAAACTGAATTGTGAGACCCCTTAAAATAGCACACCGGACAAGGTGGTTACACAGACATGGCAAGGACAAATGGACTGATTGTTGCTAGTTACATTGTGTATGGCATTGGCTTAATAAAACTATTGCTTTATATATTGCTATCACAAGATTTCAGTACTTAAATTGAGCACCTTCTCAATTTTTTGACTACCCTTCAACAGGTATACCTGTGAATACCCATGATCTGCACCCATGGATTCAGATATCTGGGCCCTGGATGCAACCCCAGATATGGGTAGAGCATTTTGAAATTGAAATACCCGTGGGTCGAATGCAGGTGAATCTGCAGATTCACTCGTGTCATCCCTTACTGTTGATGGTTTGCGTGAGTTGTTGGAGTTCTGGGAGTGTGTCAGCTTTTTCCCAGGTTGCAAGAATATCCTTAATATGATCAGGAAGTTTAGTATAAAAACTCCTACGAAGGGCGGTGTCACCCCAATTGACTCTAGCGGAAAGGCTATAACTCTATGATGAACTTAGTAATGCGTTGGTTGTCATGCATTCAGAGATTGTCAAGTTTGGTTTCCACATCGCCAACAGGGTTGTAAGTTCCAAAATTCTCTCAGAGTACTGTTGTGAAGTCCCAATAGCTTGTAAGCCAAGGTGGGTCCTCAAAGGTGTCGTTGTCTAAGAGTTCAGGCTCGAAAAAATCTAAAGCTGTCCCCTTTAGAAAAGAGATAGTGTAAGTAACTTTGATTTCATCACTAGAAAAGGTCTGAGGACCCTCATGGAAGTGGAGTTTGCACTGAAGGAGGAAGGGGTGGAGCTTTCAGGAATCTGATCCATCAAAAGTGTCAGGTTCACGGAGTTTGGTTTTTCTGGTTTGACCTTTGTTTGGAGTTCCCATGTGCTTGGCTATCTGTTTCAAAGCTTTTAGCATAGCCTTCCCTTCATCTTCTTTGTCGTCATCATCATTCTCATTGTTGTTGTCGGCATTATTGTCATCACCAGGGTCACCTTCTGGTTCGTTGTTTGGAAAACTGGGCCTAAGGCTTCTGATTCCAGTGGTAGTACAGGATCTGGTAGAAGGCATGGTGAATGGATCAAGAGTTTTAGTTCGAATATACTGTTATGAACTAGATTTCTCCTCGTCGAGATGTCAGGATTGTGTCGGAATGTCAGAGTTTGGATCGAAAACGTATAGCCATTGGCTTCAACTTATAGGTTGCGCCCTCTTGGATCCTTCGTGTCCTGGTATTTCAGAGAATCAGAATATCGGAAAAGTCAGAGAAGTCAGAAGGCAGATGATTGGATAGGACTTAGAGATGGAGGTGAGAAGATATTGAGTCAAGGTGGATCAATATTTGAACTGAAGAACAAGGTACATGCAAGAGTCGTATATAATGAATAGATACAGTCCAAGTCAGAAAGATACAAAATGCAGGAATCCGAAACGGAGCAAATACAGGATCAGAGGTAAGGATGAATATGGATATAAGACCAAAGATGTAGATCTTGATAAGAATCACTAAATATAAATGGAACGGGGATAAGTAGAATGGGTGGAGCAGATCAGAAAACACATCAGAAATACAAATCGGAATATATTGGAAAGCTGGGAATGAATCTGGGTTCTAACATCTCTGATATTTCACACATTCCCGAATATCACGACATCCGATTCTGGTCAAGGAGATTTCTGACCAAATCCTATTTACATCCAAAACCGGTCTGTAACAGTATATACAAGCTTACACTCTTGATTTCTACAATGTCTTCCGATATCTGAGTCAGAACACCCACGCATGACAACACTGACAAGTCTACCAATGATCTCATCAATCTGTCAAGTGTTCAGAAGCATTAACAAATGCCTCATAGACGAAGACTTCAAACCTGAGCAATCCTGAAGAATACCAACAAGCAACCTCAGTCCTTCCTTCCAATGACTAACAATCAATGGCAACAACTTCTGACCATACCCTGATTTTGCCGACACCAAAACTTTCTGACATGCTTGAACAGGATGGCAAACTAACACCACAGGAGAGACAATGACATATCAATCAGAAGTTGCTTCTACTGTGAAAGACCTGGTCATAAAGTGAAGACTTGCCTGAAGTCATCATCTTCTGCCAGGAAAGCAAAACTCCACACTGCAATTGTCACACTGAGTGATTCCAACCTCAAGGACCTTGTAGAGGCCTTTCCAAATTCCCAAAATTAACAGCTCAAGAATCCTCGAGCACAATTCCACATTCATATCATTATTCATGCCTTACCGAGTTTACAACAGATGCTTTCCAAAAAACATCCCTCAGTCCTATTTTCTGACAATACCACAAATCCCTTCACACAATCATCTCTGACCTTAGCTTCACGAATTCTGACATTTCTGAACACCATTTCACCAAATGTTTCAACCGATCATCACATCTAAACACCCACTTTCCAGATTCCTGCTTTCTGCAGGTCTCTGCTTCTGGTTTCCAATGACATCTTTATGTCACACCATCCAGTAGGCTATCCACGCCAATCACGTTCTCCATCCAGCGAAAACCCTAGTCGTTATTACAATGCGTATAACACCACTTGTTTTCAATTGTTCCAACGTGCTGGGAACACCACTAACCCACCCACTACAATCTGTTGATTGACAGGGCATTGGGTAGTACCTAGTTCCACACTCCTCAACAAGAAGATTCAATTCTATGACATGTCTCCTGGAAACCTGCAATAAATTGCATTTTTCCAAATCTCTGAAATCCTCATTTTGCTGCAACATCCTCTGACTCACCAACATCCAATGTCAATGCTTGATGAATCCTCACCTCACAATATGACAATATGGACGGACACCTTGGCATCTTTTCCAACAGGAAAATCCATTACATCAATTCTTCTGATTTCTGACAAGTGATTTATCAACTACTCCACTATGCACTCCGACATGATCACATCTTAATAGAGGGAGAGAATCTCACTATGGGAAATTTCATTTCCTTATGTCTAGTTAAGCCAAAATCACCTCGAGAACACATTAAAGAGGCTCTAGCTATAAGATTTCATCTGACACTTTTCCACACAGTCTTCCAGTACTTCCTCGAGAACCTTCCAGGATGATTTCCAAATCCCACACTACAATCTCTTTCAAGGACCTATTTCAGTTTCCTGAGATTTTAGTTTTCAGACCCCCAACACCCAGACTTTTTCCAAATCTGACCTCCAAGATACAACTTAACAAGTTACTCTGATTCTAAGTCTAGTCATCAATTTCTGATTCCACATTATGGGATAATAACTGGCAAACCACCTTTGGAATCTGCAATGATTTTCCTTGAATGGCACTGTTAAACCCCTTGTCTTCATGAACACACCATCCTCACCTCATCTGATCCATGTTTTCCAACAAATTCCGATTTCAAGTCACCTTTTGGACAATGTCCATCCCTTTTTTAACAATATTCCAAGACAAATACCAAGAATTTCTTACCAACATTTCCAGCCAACATCAATTTTTGCCAAAATTTTCTACCTATAGATTTTTTCTGACATCTTTGTCCCTATATTTTTCATTATTCCTTTTCACCCAAGCTCCATGACCCTATTTGTCAGCCAGTTCATATTTCCACATCAATAGCTTCATTATCAGAACTGACAATCCCATTGGGCCACAGTTTCAAAGAACAGATAAGATATCTTCACACCATTCCATTTTCAACCCTATTCTTAAATGTTTAAAAACCTTCAATTTTCCTTATTTTCTGAAACAATCCTTTTATTGTGAACATTCCAAACTCCCAGTTCCTTGTATCCTTTATTCCTTCCTCAACATTTTCTAACATTCCAACTTCCTCTGATTCTCTGGTAATCGGAGATTACAGCACTTTTTCAACTGGACAACATCAAGACCACTTTTTTGAGAACATTCCATGAAATCCAGCCCACATTTCCTGTTTCAACTCTCCAAGATTCCAGCTCCTTGTATTCTCCTTCAAGGTAGACAATGGGATGTCTACCTTGAAGGGGGGGTAGCCACTATGTTGACACTAAGTCTTCTCCCAATCATCTACCCTTACTCTGATTCTTCCAACTCAACTCCTTCAACCTTCTCAGTCACCCTTTGTTTTTCACTGACACATTTTCTGACAACACTTCTTCAATCCAACCTTTCTATTCAATCCTGGTCCACAACTTTCCTATTTACAACCCAAATCCTTCCGACATCTATAACCTTCATACCTTCTGACATTTTCTGATTCTTCTGAACCATTCTTGCAACCCTTTTACCAAGTCCAATCCTCGATTCCAAGTCCTGTTACCTGAAATCACTCTGCTTCCAACTTATTCTGATTTCCAAAATTCTTGCATAAACTTACTTAAACATTTCTACCTTGATTTCTGCTGCTTCTTCTGGTTTTCCCCAATTTTTCCAATTTTCAAACAATTTCATTTCTTACACTAACTATATTACTTTTGATTCCCCGATTTCTCCAACCATCCTATTTACTTTTGCCTTTCCGATTCCCTATCTACTGCATAGTTTCATCCCCAGGCCCTTCTGCCTCTGGTTCAGGCCCTTCTACCTTCTCTGTTTCCTCCTCACCCTTTTTCTCCAAATCTGCACTCTCTGGATTCTCCACCATTCTGCTACCTTCCACTTCCAGTTCCTTGGCATTTTCCGCTTTTCTGGAACCCTGCTCTCCGTCATCTCTGGAATGACATCCACATCCATTCTGTCACCCTCCATCTCCTTTCCCTTCCCCTTCCCCAACTCCTTCTCTGGTTCCACCTCCATCATGTTTTCTTTTGCTGCATCTTCCAATTTGGCTTCCAACTCAACTTCCAGTTGCTGCACGAACATCCTGTTGTACATCTCCCACTGCTTTTTCTGGAACTTGAACTCAATTTCCAAAATCCTATGTGACGCCTTCAATGAGTTGTTGAGACTCGCCATTCCTTCGACGTTATACCTCAGCTATTTGGTGAGGTTATGGATCATTTTCTGGAGGCTCTCCTCTGCAAGCCTTGAATCCTCCAATGATCCATTCACCTAGTTGTTCTCCAACACCTGCTCCTTTTCCTTTCCTTTCCCTGACAACATCCCAACATCTCGCTCAACCTCCTTTCCCAAGGTTTCCACGATGTTTCCGACAGTCTTTTCCATCTGCTGTTTTTTGGTTGCAGGCCCCAGCCTGACCTCCATGTTTTCCAGACATGCCCGATTCCACACCAGCAACAACAATTTTCCTGCCATCTCTGCAGCGAAATTTGAATTGCCCAGCCTTGTGCATTTTTTCCAATTGAGCCCACACTGAATGCAAACCTGCTTTTTTGACTTCCCACTTTTTCAGTCATCTTCGACACAGATGATTCCCTGTGTCTGACATAGGACACAACACTCGTCGAATTCATCGATATCCAACCATGCATCTTTGAGTCGCCGTTTCTGTCTGCCGATGTTCCCCAACACATGATCTTGCAGCCTTTTGGCTTTCTGATCCCAGTCACCTTTTTCCGGCTAACCCAATTTTCCATCAGCATTATTGTCAAGAAATTTCCAACAGAAATCTGACTTACCAAATCCATCTTCAAACACACTTCCTCCCGTCTCAATTCCTCCCAGACACTCCATGTCGATTCAGCCTTTTGCCGATCCACATCCTCCTTCTGCTTTTTCTGATCTGTGTCCTCCTGTCTTCGTTGATTTTCATCCTCTTTCTCCTTCCTTTTCCAATTGTCCTCCTCCTTTTGCCTCTGATCTTTCTCCCACTTTTCCACCGCCTCTTTTTCCCACGTTTCCTGCTTTGCCTTTGCCTTCTTTCACAATCTCTCCTCCAATTCTTTTCTTGAGCTCCATTTTTTCCATCTCCATGACATTTTCCTCATCAGAGCTGATCTTGATGATGGATGGTGAAGGTGAGGGGGACCGTGAGTGTGATGCCATGTTTTAGTTTTTAGATGGTGGTGTGTAAGAAACTTATTATTGTTTCACACTAACAGACTGAGCCAATAGTTTATATTGGTGTCTGTGACTGTGTGGTTACAAATAAAAAAGTATGCTTATCTAATTACTTGTGGACAACTGTATAACTATCTACAAGCGCCCCTAGTGGGTGGCTTATATAATACAACCCATAAGTCACTCTGGTGACTTATATACCTGAGATAGTAGCATATATGCTACTATAAGAACCTATATTCTTACATCCTCCCCACAGACTGAACCTCAGGAGGTTCAGGCAACTTTATGCTGATGATGGATCAGCATATACTGGTGCAGGTGCAGTCAAAGATGACTGCACAGCTACTTTGATAGTATTGTCATAGTAAATGGAGTTGGTGGGGTCAACTTCCATCGTGTTGTCATCCGCTGCAATAGCAGATGCAGGCAGGGGAGCAGTTGGAGCAGAGGGTTCCATCGGTGGCACATCCATACGTGCCTTTGAGCAGGGAGGTCCTCCACCTCATCCATCTAGTGACAAGTTGTCATCAGATGTAGAAGGTTCTCCCCAATAACCAGGGGGACGATGGAGCATGGGTATGTGAAGACTGGTGTATGTCTGGCCTTTGTGGGCATCAAATACCCATCGCGCAGTTTCATTATAGCAGATTTTACTCTGCTTGCACATGAAATAGGGCTCTATATTGACTAGAGCCCTCATGGGGTCTACTCCCATAGGTATACCTAGCCACTGGGCTAGTTCATCAAGCGATGTGCCCTCAGTAGGGTGTTTCCACTCAAATGCCATTTCAATGCTGGTAGATAGCAGCATCGGCCAATCTTTCTGCCAGTACATTGTCGGTTTACTTTCGGAAATGGATCCAAAAGACAGTGGGTAGTGGTGTCATCGTTGCACAGCTACTAACACTGGTGTTCGGCTCAGTGCGCTTTGCTATCAGCAGCAACAAAGGTAGAACAAACACAAAGATGAGGACGTAGCAGTGACGAATATGATGATCTAATACACTGATGTAAGTGTAGATGAGATACAACAGCAAATGTCACGTGATTGACAAAGCTGGCCTTGACGTAGACGTAGTAGTAGTAGACGTAGCAGTAGACTTAGACTTAGACTTAGACGAGTGAATCCAACTGAAAGAGGTGAATTGGGGTACACTAAGGCAAAACAGGGCTTATATACATGAGCAGAACAACAAACGATGCAAGTATGCCATACAATGATGTCGTCGACAGCAGACAGGAGAAATGACTAACAGCGAGAGGCAGAAAACCAAAATAGGAAGGTGGTTTGTAATGGAATGGAGAAATGAGTCAGGTGGTCAAAGAAATGAAGGGAAATGTGGCAGCGAATTTGAAATAGAAGCCAGAAATAGAATAGAAGTGAGTCACAGACAATAGACCATGTGGAACAATTGGAAATAGAAGTACAGCCAAGAAGCGAGTGAGTCAGGTGATGAAAATGAGTCATAGCCGTGCAATAGGATTGCAGTTGCTTGTCAAATATCTCCGAAGATGAGTAAGTGAGTCATGTGACTTGATGACGACTCAGAAACATGTGAACCAATCACAACACTTGGATACAAATTTCCTCCAGAGAGAGAACGAAGACGAGTCTTGCTTGATGAAGTCCTTAAGCACATAACCGTAGCAAATCTCTGTTCCTGGTCCATGCTCTTTGATGTGCCAGTTATTCCTGAGGATGATACAATGCCAACCATTCACTGGTTCAAAGTTTGGGTCAAAACCGATGACGTAGAAGGGAGCATGG
This sequence comes from Ramaria rubella, assembly GCA_015039355.1. Taxonomy (NCBI): domain Eukaryota; kingdom Fungi; phylum Basidiomycota; class Agaricomycetes; order Gomphales; family Gomphaceae; genus Ramaria; species Ramaria rubella. Next base: position 17,314 of record MU134860.1, on the reverse strand, counting down.
AAGGTTTGATCGAATACCCATATGCAATCATGAATGCGATAAGGAGGATATGAGGGGAATACTCGGAATGGACCTTCAGGAGATTCAATATAGAGACGATAGTACCAACGATGTGTGACATGTGGCAGAGGATTGGATAAATGAACATCAAGGGGAGAACATTGACTAGGAAGTTCAATGCATGGCCCCACGTGTATGTCTGGCTTGGCGGTCATCTGAAATGAATCATGGGATGTAGTGGCAGCAATGCTGGATGGCATATCGAAAATAGAATTGATGAAGATGGAATGAATGTGGAGATGATGTGTCTGGTGGACTGGAGGTAGCACAGCAGATGATGGTCTGGCAAAAGCTGATGATGATAGGTGCGTGTGCAGTGAGCGTCTTTTGTAGTGTAGTGGGCGCTGTTGAGTATCATGCTTGTCAACGTGCCAGCAAGGTCAGCCCACTTGCCATGGACTGTGAACAGTTCGATGAGTTTTTGAAGAAAAGCTAAACTGTCTTTCTTTGGCTTAATCAGTTTAAGCCAGACCCACACGTCAACGTCCTCTAGTTGGAGGGTGTTATCTCCATTCCTGTGGATAGTGGGTGATACTCCCTCTGGGGAGTATTCGATGTGTGCAATGCATCCCAAAGATTGGGAGGCATGTTGTGTGCGATCTTGAACACTGGTGTTAGAGTGGCTAAGTGTTACTCGTGGTCAGCACGCTTGATGATGGTGTGCTGCACAACAGGGCAAATATCACATGCGCTAGCGTGAGCTGCTCAACATACCTAGGTTTGTTAAGAGGGCAGGTGTCGAACCACTCTGTGGGTCAATGGCTTGTTTGTACTGCTGTAGGGTGCGGTGCTTTGCCCAATGGGCAAGGCAGAAATCCCGTCTGCATTGCAGGCCTATTGCAGGGGCAATGCGAGCGTTCAGCGATGCAGGGTACAGTGCCGCCAATACTCGCTGTTTGGATGCAGTCTTGTGACTGGATCGTGTTGGTCCTACTGGTGAGGCACTGGTAGTAGGAGTAGATGGACTCACTGAGTCCGTCATTGAACCTGGAAATGAAGTCAGATCGATTATAGTCGGCACTGATGGCGTTGACTTCATGGCAGATAATTTATCTGCCATCTCACCATTTAGCTGTCTCTCCTTATCGAGAGCAGCATGCAGGCTATCAAGCTCTGCATGGAGCTTGCGTGTCTCCTCTTTGTAAGAGGATACAGTGTCCTTGATGAAAGGACACACCATCTCTGCTAGTAAAGGTGGCCAGGCCACTTTTAATGTACATTCAATGTTCTGCATTTGAGGATTGATAAGCTGCAGTTTGGCAGCTTGCAGCAAATGCTGCGTGTAGGCATTGCACTCCAGGCAGGAGTCGCAAGGGATGATGGCTATGGTGTCCTTGACGCCATGCACCATCCAGCTCTGCTCCTTTTGGAGCATAGCAAATTGTTCAGAGGCACTAGGTAGTGCCTCCGCTGAGGAATGTGGATGGGACACTTCAGTGTCCATGTGAACTCGCAGATACATTTGCACTGGTGTGGGTGTGGTAGTGGGTGGCAAGAGCTTTGAAGCAGCAATAAAATCATCGCTTAAATTTAAGGCGAGTGCACCTGTTGCATCATGTGACGGCATCAAGTTGCGTGAATCACCGACATGAACATAGTTTGTGTCCAGTCCTTTTATTAAAGGACTCACTCCTTGTCATTATCGTGCCTATAAGGCACAATTAGGAAGCTCACACGGCTTCCTAACTCCCCTCAGCTCTAGATAAGCATCCAGCACTTCTAACTCTCTGCATGCAGAGAGTGGCTCCCAGGTGACATCTCCCAATGTCCACCTCACTTGTAAGTCTAACTTGGAGTCACTAGTCCAGCGATGGGCAAGGATCTCATCCATGAACCATTCTGGTTCGTTTTCTTTCCCAAAGTTGTAAATATAATTTATGTTGCGATGAGGGAATCATTTGTCGTTATTGGGTATATGCGGTCTGATTAGACTCTCATGAAACTTTGGAAGTATCCTCTGAGCTGTGAGCTCTGGAGGTAATTCAAGTTTCACATTGGAGGTGGAGTTGTCCACCTCTACAACTTGATACGGCCCAATATAATTGGGCACTAGTTTCTTTACCCATCCTTTAGGTAAGGACAGGTTCTTCATAGACAGATATACTAGCTGTCCAACCTCATACATTGTTCCCTGATGGCATCTGATATTCGCAGTGTCTGTCTGCTGTACTTGACTCATGATGATTGCATTGTGAGCATCAATCAGGTTCCACAATGCTTGTTGTGCAAACTGCTGTACTCCTCTAAAAGTAGTATCCACTGATAGTACTTGCCTGATACAGGGCAAATATCCACTGTTCAGTTCAAACGGTGCGTATCCTGTGGTCACGCTGACTGAACTGTTCAGTGCGAATTTTACCATTGGGCATTTCTCGGCCCAATCCTTCTGATCACTCTGCACTACAGTGCGGAGTATTTGCCATACAGAACAATTTTCTTGTTCTGTTGCTCCATCCATCTGCAGGTGGAATGCTGTGGACATGAGCAGTTTTGTGCCCATTATCCACTGCAATTCCCTCCAAAATATGGAGGTGAATTTGGAGTCACGATCCAAGATGATTGACTCAGGTACTCCATGCAGGTGTATTACTTCTTTGAGGTATAGCCACGCGACTTGTCGTGCAGTAACTCTCATCATAGTTGGCACTGGATGCACCATAGACGTGAGTCTGTCCATCATGACTAATAAGTAGTCATGACCCTTCAATTCTGGCAATGGACCAATGAAGTCCATTCTGATAGACTGCCATGGTCTATCAGGTATTGGCAGGGTATGCAATGACCCTACTGGTCATCTATTGTCCTTCTTTGCAGCCTGACAGGCTGCACAGGATCCACAGAAGGACTCTATGTCAGCTGCCATTCCCAACCACCAGTATGATTGTCTGATGTACTTGTCAGTTTTGAATTGCCCAAAATGGCCAACTACTCTATGTGCATGATCGATAATTATCTCAACCATTCTCCTCCCCTTGGAAAAAACTTCCTGAGGAAGACACACAATGTCTTTATTGAACTGGTTCTTTGTCCAAACCAGTCCGTTTCTCACCTCAAATCTGGGGTGAGCTTCAGGATTTGCCAATACTTTCTTGAGAATTGGATCTGTCCCATAGCCATTGGCTACAGCCCATTTCAGGTCAAACTCGTGTTCTATGTGTGAGCATAGACTCTCTGAGTCCACACTAGATGCTGTAGCTAGTACATTGTCCTCCTCATTACCTTCCACCTGTGTGGGAGGTACTTCCCCTGCTTGCTTCACCTGCTGTGTGTCCGTGACATGCTGCTCTGTCGCATCTTGTAATCACTGCGACTGTTGTGCTGTGGCCATTCATATTTCTACGAATTGATCCATTGGGAGAGACTCTCCTTCTGGATCTAGCTGCCCATCTGCATTGACATATTCTTTCACTGGGTGACTTTCACCCTGCTTATCATTCTCATAGTAGCGCAACAGACAGTTGGCTACCTTGTTCTCCACCCCCGGTACATGTACCATGGTATAATTGGATCTGGAGAGAAACTCCCACCAGTGCACCTGTCTGTTGGACAGATGCTGTTGTGTCTCGAAGTATTTGAGACCTTTGTTATCTGTTACCAGTGTGAACTGGTGACCTAACAGCTTATCCTCCCACTTCATAAGTGCTTCTAGGATAGCGATTGTCTCATGCTCATGCGTTTTGTAATGCTGTTGCGTGGGACTGAATTTCTTTGAAAGAAACCCTGCTGGATGACAAGTCATCCAGTCTTAACCTTGTCCATAAACTGCTCTGACTCCATATTTGGAGCTGTCCATCACAACCCAAATGGGTTCTGAACTAGCATGGTTTATAGGCTTCAAGATTGGAGCCTTACACACTAGTGCCTTGATGGATTCAAAACACTTATCCATCAATGGCATCCATTGAAATGTCCTATTGTTTTGTGCACTCCCTGATAAGGGATTGTATACACCATCAAATCTGGCATATATGGTGCCAGATACTGAACGAGTCCTAGAAATCTTTGGACATCATTAAATGTTCGAGGCCTTCCCCAACCTCGAACCTTCTCCATCTTCTCCGCATCTGCATGGATCCCCTTTGTCATCTATACTATGACCAAGGCATTCCATACAAGGTGAATACAAATCGATCTTGGATCGATTTCCACTGAGGAACCAATGTGCCTCACATAATATTTCAAACACCTTTCAAAGGTGTTTTTTGTGCTCTTCAGTAGAGCTTAAATAGATGAATATATAATCCAAGTATACGTGGGCTGATTGACCAATTTGGTGACAAAAAATCAATGTCATGAGAAGTTGAAATGTAGATGGTGTGTTACAGTTGCCAATCTGCATAACCCAGCTCTTGAATGTGCCAAATATTGTCGCAAAGGCTGTCTTATCAATGTCCTCCTCGACTACGTGTTTTGTTTGTATGCATTGGACATGTCAAGCTTGGACTGGTACGCAGCATGAGCTACGTCATGTCAGATTGTATCCTGGTCTGGGTGTAATGTCCTTCACTGTAGTGTCATTGTGTAGATGTAGATCTATCACTGTTCTGAGCTTTCTGTTCTTCTTTGGAATGCATAGCGCTGGTGCTGCAGAACATACTGATGCTGATACCCACCAACCAGCAGTGGTATACCAGTCAACTTTGTCAATCAGTTCATTTCAAAGTGCCTCTGGACACTTTGGTAACCAATAATGAAACTGTTTAGTTTCATCCACGAACTTAATTTTGTGGTTGATCTCCCTCCAAAGAGGTCTGCGAACTCTAGCTCCCATCTTTCCCTAAGTTTGGGAAAGTCATCAGCTGTTAGTAACAGTTGATTGGTGCTAGTAATCCCATCGGTAATTCTGTCAGTATGTTGGTCAGGTAGACCAACATCAATGTTTTGTTGCTTTTCTTGCCGTTTTCCCTTGTCTTGCTTCTTGTTGGGCGAGCTCATTGGCTCCACTTGCAAAGAGGAGCCATTTGCAAGTCATGGGGTGTGGTTCGCTAGTTTGGGTTTAAGACTCGCAATTTGAGTCTTGTGTTCAGTCAGGTCTTGGTAGTCCGGCTGCACTTCCCAAGCATTTGCATGGTTTGGAATTACTTCCTTTCCCATGCGGATGCATCCCTCACCTCTAAAGTTGAGGGATATCCCTAGTTTACATAGGAACGGTGTTCCCAGTATTGCATCGTAGTAATCTACATTCGCTATATTGAAGTATTCCTTGATATTTGCTCACCAAAATGGATGTTGGTGTGCACTCCGTAGTTGATGGTCAACTTACTGCTGACACATGCTAGCTGTAGACCAATAGGATGTTCGAGTTCGAATGTCTTCATGCCTATGGCACGTATGAAGTCTGGAGAGAGCATGACTCCCTCACACCTGCTGTCTATTATACAGTGGGCTCTGACTCCACCAATCTCCCAATATCCAGAGATTGTTTGATTGTCTATATGCGCCCATTTGGGGCATGTCTTATCATGCGGTCTGAACCAATGATCGCAGATAGGCTCAATGGTCCTATCTATGACTCCTGCGTGGATACGGAAGTTGCTGTTTCGATTTGAACCACCACTAATTGTGGTAGTTGGTTTTTGTGCCACATATATGCGCTGTCTTTCCTCATACGATCCTCCTAGCGGACGTACTCCGTCCACTCGATACAAGCTTTGCATTCTCGTATCATTGTCATCATCCCATTGATAGGGCGTGATTTCTGACTGGTAATCAGCGACTAGTTCACCGATTTTGCTCTCATGGTTGTCCTGGACGTCCATTCACTCATCTAATTCACCACTCTTTGGCTCCTCCTCCCCTTCTTGAGCACTCCCTGAGTGCTCAACCACTTCCTCCAACTGTGCACCTGCTATGTGTGGTTTGTTCTTCCACTGTGGGCAATGAGGCTTGATATGCCCAAACTTGTCCACACTCGTAGCACATTCCCTCTGTGCTACATCCTTAACCTCCTGAGCCTCCAGGAGGTTTCTGTAGAAGGCAAGAAGCAGCAGGAGCTCCTGCTCCAGCTCTCTGCCTAGCTTGTACCCCTGTTTGGGGTACACTTGGCCTCGTCTCTGCTTGAGGTGGAGCATTAGGTGGACGACATGACGTCTGCTTTGCTGTAGGATGGCTCCCTGTATTGGGAGCTCGCAACAAACTTGGCGCAGCCTGACTTCGACTATTTGTCAAAGTGGGCTTTGCCTGTGGCATGTGAGCGCTGCTGGATTCCGTCTTACACGACCTGATGTCATATCGGGACACATCCTCTACTGCCTTTGCAGCTTCATACAATTCAGTTATTGAACTAAATTCTGTCGTGTAGCCTAGCTTTAGGACTTCATGACACAGTGCTTCTCAAAGCACTGCTACGAACCATTTGCAGATCGTATATTCATTGGGTAGATGTATCATCCACACTGCATACTTTGTAATATTGTTCAGTAATTCCTGAACAGTTCTAGTCCCTTGCACGATTGTGTCGAACTTGTTTGATGCATGTCTTTGCATGAGTGCATGTAGAAATCGCTGTTGCAACCCAGTGATTGTGCTCTCAAGGGTCCAGTCAACTACGACTCAATCATGATGCTTGATATTTCAAGCATACCACCCCAATGCCTCACCTTTGAGGCGAGTGCCCAAATAGTTCAATTGGAGTTCCGTGCTGGATGGCCCCAGTAGACTATTCATGCCTAGCCATCTCAGTATTCCTGAGACAAAGTTCTCAAATTCTTAGAGATCTGCTTTCCCAGCATATGCTGCTGGGTGAGGTAGTTTTACTCCGGCTTTAGCAAGCACGGACTTGTCTGGCTTGCTGTCCTTGTGTTTCTTAAGGGCAGCTTGCACTATCTTTGCGACTCCATCTACATAAGTAGACAGATTTCCTCTTACTTCCTGAACCCTCTGTTCAGGATCTGTAAATGCTGGCGATACTGCACGCAGTATCGCTTGTATCTGCCTGTGCGGGTGGGGGACATGATTACTCATGTCCTGCTGCACCAGTGGATCAACAATATCTTTGTTGATCTGATACAACAGTCAATGTTTGTCAGCCGTTAATAACGCATCCCTCAGTCTATGACTGCTGCTGAGAGCGAATGGAGCCACTCTCGCTGACTTGATTAGTTTGTCGAAGGTGTCACCTTTGACTCTGGCAATATATGCCTCCTCGACTAGGTTATCCACATGTTTCGCACGGAGTTCTAGTGCACGGTGCTTCCACTGCACTGCCTTATGTTCAATCTTCTCCCATTGATCGAACTCACGTTCAAGACTAACGTGAGTGCTAGTCATGGTACTGACGCTATCAGCATCAGACTTCATCATTTCTCGCAGTGACTGCTGGGACACCGCCTTGAGCACTTCCTGCTCGTTGTATGTTATTTTCAATCTGTGAATTCCTTCGTGGATATTTTCTCTATCACGAGCCTCTAGCTCACGATCCATCTCCTCCTTGATACACCTGCGTATACTGATGCTATCCCACTCTAGGTAGCACTAGCTTCACAAGGAATATTTCTGTTATTCAGTCCAGACAGAGGTGGCATCCTCTGTCTGTCTTGTTTCTTGCAAGCCTTCTCAGCTTTGCGGTCGACTTCATGATCCCTATTGGGATTGTTTCCACATTAGGGGGCCTTTCCATGTAAAGGTCCTTGTACTTCCTCCTCCAGGGACTGTATTAACAGTTCCATACCATCTCCTAAGGTTTGGAGTTGGTTTGCAGTGCCGTCCACTGCACGAGCTGCCTCAGCTGCTCGTTGGCTCACTTCACATGTAGTATCTACATGTCTATGGCTCTCTTTGAGGGCCATAATCATCTGGGAAATATGTCTGGTTGTACATTCATATTGCCAGGTTTGTTCATCCCAGCATGCTGACCCATGTTCTATCGTCCCTGTTTGGGATGGTGAACTTCACGATCCGCGATGTTCTTGGACATGCGGGAGCTGAGACATTTTCACTCCCAGAAAATTGTCTGCATCACTTGTCAGCACTTGTTTTCACTCATTAAGAGATGATTGTAACTTCGACCTGGTCAAAGTTCTTTTAGTTTTATTAACAGGCGATATCTCATCCATTTCTGATTCCTCCAGCATGGCTCTCCTTAGATCCACTTATCCTCACTTTTGACTCATGGAGTCGGAAGCTACGGGTGTTGTAGTTCTACAAGGACTAGATATCCTTGTTGGCATTCCCATTTGCCTGTCCACGTCATGGGCGGGCTCAGCTCTCCTGTCTGGGCCCTTTGCTGTGGCTCCAGACGTATCTGGATCCTCTCCAGATCTAGATGCTTGGCTTTGAGTTCTTATCGAAGTCATAGATCTCTGATCTATGAGCCACACTGTGGTGTTCTTCTATTGATTTAGAAGAATCAACAGTAAATGTCTGTTTACTGTTTCTGAAAATTTCAGTGAGTGTTAAACTTGTTGGTTTGGGTAAAAAGATCAGTTGATCTTTTTTTTCAGGTTTTATCGCAGTGCTGCCAACTTGATTGGCAGTCAAAAAAGTGTAAGAAACTTATTATTGTTTCACACTAACAGACTGAGCCAATAGTTTATATTGGTGTAGGGCTGTCCATGAGTCTACCCACGGATCACCCGGACTCAGATCCATGGGTATTTTCATTTTCAAACCCTATACTTGGATCCACATGGGTATTGCATCCAGGTGACCCAAACCCACAAGTTTTGGACTACTCATGGGTTGATCCGTGGGTATATATTATTCATTTTCAGCAGACGTAGCTAGCTATGTATTAACCCTAATTTTTACAATTTATTTCGTGTTGTTATCTAATTTATTGGGGCCTCTACAAAAAATATAAAATAAATTTTTGAAATTAAGGTTAATACATAACTAGCTATGCCCACTGAAATCGTAAGCCACAGATCCCAAATACCCATGGGTTTGAGGCAGAATCCCATAATCCATACCCAGATCCATGTGGGTATTGCCCATTGGGTACCCAATACCCATGGGATCCTTACCCACAAGTTTTCCCACAGACTCATTTTTCCATTCCATTACAAACCACCTTCCTATTTTGGTTTTCTGCCTCTCGCCGTTAGACATTTCTCCTGTCTGCTGTCGATGACATCATTGTATGGCATTCTCACATCGTTTGTTATTCTGCTGATGTATATAAGGCCTGTTTCACCTTAGAGTACCCCAATTCACCTCTTTCAGTTGGATTCACTCGTCTAAGTTTCAAGTCCAAGTCTTCTAAGTCTACTACTTCTACATCTACGTCAAGGCCAGCATTGTCAATCATGTGACATTTGCTGTTGTATCCCATCTTTGCTTACATCATCGCATTACGTCATCATCATCGTCACTGCTATGTCCTCATCTTCGTCTTTGTTCTACCTTTGTTGCTGCTGATAGCAAAGCGCACTGAGCTGAACACCAGTGTTAGTAGCCATGCAACAACGACACCACTACCCACTGTCTTTTGGATCCATTTCCAAAAGTAAACTGACATTTGTGGCTGCCCCAGAGAGGCCCAGTCCATTGTCTATCATCTCAACAATCCCTATTCCCATTTCGACACACATCCTTCCATCAAGTCCTTCCAGAACTCAGTTCGGTCTAGGCCATTGATCGTTCACCACACACGTTCCCCATCCATCATCTTCTCAATAAGGCCTTATCCCTTCCTGATTCATCTATCCGGCACTCTCTCCAACAGTTATTGCTGTTTATATCTGTCATACCTAGCTATTCCGACAGCACCTGTCTATTTCATACATAACAGGAAGTCGAATTGCAAGTTAACTATACTTCACGACAGCCAATACAGTCGACAGCCATCTCAATTGGTACCCCACACCGGATCAAAGCTTTTCCTGCAGATCATATTCCACATCCAGACTTACCATTGCCATCTTAGGACCTATCTGCCTCGCCTCATTCATACCTCCAAGGTGCTTGGCACTCATACCTTCTATATTGGGCTTCATTAAGCACTTGCTTATCTTTTGACGCTCATCTGGCCTCTGTTTGTATTCCCATTCATTCCCAATCTGACTCCTACCACCTCCGACTACTTCTGACCACATCCAGTCTCTGCCGACACCTGACAGTGCCCTTCATCAAGTGCCAATTACCAGGATCTCATTAGCCTGATTTGTACCAGATCCTTTTGACGTCATCCATTGGTGATCATTCCTAGTGCCCTGTCAATCAATCTTCATCTGTCACAGCCTGTCCAGTACTCTAATCAAAGTACAATCCACCGGCATCCATCAGATCCAGCTCCTTCCTTCTATGGCCCGATCCTTGACTCCCTCTTTGGTCCAAAGACTTGTTTCACTCGTCCCAGTCGGCTAGTCAATACACCTCCACCAGGCCACATTTCCCTGTTATCCTCATCAAAACTCCATATCAACGATCCTAGCTGGTTTCCCAATCAAGCATGTCTCTGGACTTCAATTCCTGTCAACAATCCGCTGCTAATTGACTCCCTTATTGACCATCCCATCCTATATCCCCTTGAATACGACTTCTTGACTCCAACAGAGCTCAATACACCTGTCAGCTCCCATTCACAAAGCTCATCTATCGTCATGTCTCAACCAATTCACTCCAAATTTGACTTCCCTCCCCCCTCGCTCTCATAATGCACCCAAGAGATTTTCCAGTCAATATGATGAAGTTGCCACTTTCCTCAAAATTTTTGCAGAACTTTCCAATGCATATGGTTTAACAAATGAAGACCGCTTCGAATGTCTTCCTCTCTATGTCAAACGATTGGTACGACAGGTCATCAAAGGCTTAACCGAATTCCATCAGAAGAACTGGACCACATTTGATGCCAAGCTCAGAGTTCTATATGATCATCAAAACGCTTTAAAGAGAAAGATCCGGCCAACTTTACAACCAAGTATTGTCACAGGGTCCTTCGAAATTTGTATGACTTCCATCGCTATCAAAGGAAGTTCACTCGCATTTCAGGCTGGTTGCTCAATTGCTCCAAGATCAGTGACAATGACTATGAAAGATACTTCTGGCGTGGTATTCCAAAATCTATTCGGGAGAAACTTGAAGACAGAATGCTCCAGGAAAGTGCTGCACTTGACAGATCGGTTCCCTTCAAAATCAACATTGTAGTCAAAGCTGCAGAACACGTCTTCGACCTTGGTAAATTCTATGATAATGAATCTGACTCAGATGGTCTTGTTTCAGAAGCAGATGACTCAGATGAAGAAGAAAGTGGTTCATCAGACAATGACGACAGTGATTCTGATGACGACAAGAAGAAAAAGAAAGAAGGCAACCTCCAAGTCCAAGAAAGCTTCTCCATCCCCTTGCCCTCCTACTTTGACTTCTACTCCTTCATCTTCAACTTCTAAACCCAATGGCTCATCCCAGAATGAAACTGACGAAGTTGCAGATCTCATCGACAAGCTTGCTCACATGAACATCAGTGACCCCAACTACTACTCTCTTTATTTTTGAATTGTCACAAAAGCACCCATTATGGTCAATATTCTTCTGAAGCCCTCCCAATGCTCAAGTGGAACTCGCCCTCGCACCAATACATCCTCCTCGAGTCAATCCCAACAGGCTAATTCTAGCTCGTTTGAATGCTATTTCTGTGGAGAAAAAGGACATGGAACTCGATGATGCCATCAAGCTGACACTATGATTGCTGCTAATACAATAGCTCGAAATGATTCAGGTCGTATCACATGGCCAGATGATTCAGACATCCTTCATAATGGCTCAGAAACCATTTTATCAGCCATCAATTGAGAATTAGCTCTCCAACTCAGGAAAAATTTGGATCATCCTGCAACCACCAATCTAATCATGGCACCTCCATAAATATATGCAGCTGACTCAGACTATTCAGAGAGCGACAGTGGCAAGGTCTATGCACAGTATACCAATCCTGTCTCACGACCACGTGATGAGAGAAAAAGCGATAGGAAAAAGACAAGATTCGATGGAGTTTATCCTCCTCCTCTCCCTAAACTTGCTCCCAAAGCTCAAGACACATCATCTACTCTGGCAGTCCCCTCTCAGGCAACTATATCCCCTCTTCCTGATGCCTCACAGTCTCCTACTCCATCAACATCAGCAGACAAGGAGAATATTATTCCTAAGGTTACTCCTTATGACATTCCTCCCCTCCCTTTTGATCCAGATGACGATGATCAAATCATGGAAGATGTCTCACAGCCTACACTTCCTGCAACTTCTTCTCATTCTGGACCTCCCAGGGATGCTAAGCCATTGAAATCATCAATGAAACCTTCAACAGCTCTCAAGACCTCCAAGACACCAGCTCCAGTCACTACTCCTTCATCTCCTTCGACAAAGCTTCAGTCACAACTCCAGCGCAATCTCAATGTTGACACCTTTGTTGACAAAATTTTGGACTCACCTATCACTGTCAAACTCGGAGAAGTATTAGGTTCATCACCTTTTACGTCAAGAAAGATTTTGGATTATCTGCAGCTCACTCGTCCTACACTATACACTCAAGACAGCAATATCGACATTGACACTGCTATGGTTAACAATATGGGCATGAATCCTCCAATGCGCTATCGTCCTCGTGAAGCTAGACTCATCTCCATTCACATGAGCTTTGATACAGGACACTCAGTCAATACTCTCATCGATTCTGGCTCAGAACTCGACATCATATCACATGAAGTTGCCAACCAGACTCAAATACCTATGGATCTTTCAGCCACTTCATTTATGCGCAATGCTGGACAGCACACTACTCCCCTTGAAGGACGTATTCACAATGTCAATCTCAGCACAGGAAATCTCATCACTACAACAGATCTTTGGGTCAGTGGCAGAGTCGAATTCTCTCTTCTTCTAGGACGACCTTGGCAACATCGAAATTGTATTAGCATCGAAGAAAGAAAAGAAGGAACTTATCTCTGTCATTGAGACAATACTGACAGAAAGATTTGGGAACTTTGTGCTATTCCTGCTAAAAACAATTCAGATGAACACAATCATGATGACAGATCTTTTTTTGGGAATCCACACAATGATCATCCACATCTACATTCAGATCAAGAATAATACCTCCATCAGTCCGAGATGACTTTAAACTATCATATACCCCTTCTCCTATCTCAAATTCTCCCTCCTCATCTTTCTCTTCAAGTCCTATATATGCTGGTTCAATTCTCATGATTCGGAATATCTCCTCTCCTCAAGAAAATCAAGAACATCCAAAAACAAGTTCTACTTTTGCCAACAGAAAATACAAGCCTGTACATCGAAGAATTCGTCTGGTTCCAGCTGTTTTCCCTGAAGATGCTCGTGTAACTTGAAGATTTCCCAATGATCCCCTTCTCAACCTTCCTGTACTATCACCCAATCCTCCTGACTTCATTCCCACTCCAAAACTCACTCATGAATGCCTCAAGATCCTCAATATCAATCCTGATGGTTTCTTATGGCCTGAAGAAGAACAAGATTATGAATGGATAGCAGAAGCTAATTATTTATTGGAACATTCAGGAGACACTTATGCCATCCTTGACAGTATTGATCACAGAGATGGGTGGCAAGTCTTTCATCAAGTCAAAGATACTCGACCAGCAGAAGATCACCTTTGATGTATTCAAGATTTCCTTACTACTCTCAAACTTCCTACATTTTCCTCCCCTTCACAATGACATCACTTCCTCCATCAAGCCAGAAGATACTTTGTCAGAAATAACAAGCTTTGGAGATGCTCAAAAGGACATCCACTACAAGTTATACTTGAACGACCTCGACGCAATCATATTCTAGAACTTGCTCATGACAAACTTGGTCATCGTGGAATCTACTCTACTGCTAAGACTATTTCTCTTTGTTGTTGGTGGCCTTCTTACTTCACTGATGTCAAACGATATGTTCGTTCATGCCACCCTTGCCAAATTTGTTCAACGTACAAAGTTCATATTCCTATGACTATTTCTACCCCTGCGACTCTATTCTCCAAGATTTACCTCAACATTATGCTTATGCCAAGAGCTCAAGGTTATCGCTATATTGTAGCAGCTCGTGACGATCTTTCAGGTGCTGCAGAAGGACGAAAACTCAAGAATGCTACAGCTCGTGCAGTTTCTCAATTCATCTTTGAAGAACTCATCTTTCGTTATGGAGCAATTAGAGAAATTGTTACTGACAATGGTCCAGAACTCAAAGGCGCTACTCATGATCTTCTTTGACGATATGGCATTCCTCAGATTCACATTTTACCTTATAATTCTCAATCAAACGGAGTTGTAGAAAGAGGACACTTTACAATTCGAGAAGCACTCATCAAAGCTTGTGAAGGCAAAATATCGAAATGGCCAGATCATGTTCATCATGCATTCTTTGCTGATCGTGTCACAGTTAGAAGAGCCACAGGATTCTCTCCTTACTATGTTCTCTATGGTGTTGATCCCATCCTTCCCCTCGACCTCCTTGAAGCGACATATCTTGTTTCCGGTTTCAAGCCCAATCTCACTACTGAAGAACTCCTTGCACTCGGTATTCGACAACTCTCTAAACACTCAGACGACATCGACAAAGCAGCAGACACACTCTATCAATCTCGACTCAAAAACAAAGCCGAATTTGAAAAGAAGTATTGGCGACGTCTATGGCGCAGTGAATACAAACCAGGAGATCTAGTTTTGGTTAGGAATTCAAGAGTCGAAAACAAACTAGACAGGAAGACGAAACCAAGATATCTAGGACCATTTGAAGTTGTTTGAAGAACCACAGGTGGATCCTACATATTAAAGGAACTCGATGGAACTGTTTCAAAAAGAGGCATCGTGGCCTTTCGTCTCTTCCCTACTTCTCAAGAGATGGCATGCCCCTTGCTCCTGATAAGCTTCCTTTGGATGATTTGGACAATTCTTCTGACGATGATAGTTGACTGAGGACAGTCAAATTTTCAGAGATGGGTGGATGACAAGCATGATACTCGACAGCGCCTACTACACTACAAAAGATGCTCACTGCACACGCGCCTATCTTCATCAGCTTCAACCAGACCATCATCTGCTGTGCTACCTCCAGTCTGCCAAATACATCATCTCCACACTCGTTCCATCTCCATCAATTCTATTTTCGATATGCCATCCTACGTCAGCAGACCGCGAATCTAACACCGCCATGACACATGTCACATGACTGCTCAAGCAAGCACACAAAACGTTCAGCCAGGTCAGAGAACTTCCTTAGTTAGTAGCTGCCTCGGCAGTGGGAGCCCCTTAGACGTTCATCTTAGCAAACCCATCCGCCAGCATATCGAACATCGCCGGTAGCCATCCTTGAGCTAATATACTTTGGAATCCCACCTAACAAGCCCATACTGTGATATTCCACTACCCCTCACAAGTCCCCCTTATAGTAGAAAACCATGCCAACTTACTGGACCAGTAACTGCCACCCTCGTCTCTCAATTGATACCCCCAGGTGCATAGCACCACAGGACACTCGGCTACAACCCTTAATACTAGAACCAGTCAACGGTTACCACATCTACAACCATACCCAAACACCCGAACCACTGGGATTATCCAAACGGCTTACAATGGTCCAGGAACAGAGATTTGCTACGGTTATGTGCCTAAGGACTTCATCAAGCAGGACTCGTCTTTGTTCCCTCTCTGGAGGAAATTCATATCCAAGTGTCGTGATTGGTTCACATGTTTCTGAGTCATCATCAAGTCACATGACTCACTTACTCATCTTCGGAGATATTTGACAAGCAACTGGAATCCTATTGGACGGCTATGACTCATTTTCATCACATGACTCACTTGCTTCTTGGCTGTACTTCTATTTCCAATTGTTCCACATGGTCTATTGTCTGTGACTCACTTCTATTCTATTTCTGGCTTCTATTTCAATTCGCTGCCACATTTCCCTTCATTTCTTCGACCACCTGACTCATTTCTCCATTCCATTACAAACCACCTTCCTATTTTGGTTTTCTGCCTCTCGCCGTTAGACATTTCTCCTGTCTGCTGTCGACGACATCGTTGTATGGCATTCTCGCATCGTTTGTTGTTCTGCTGATGTATATAAGGCCTGTTTCACCTTAGAGTACCCCAATTCACCTCTTTCAGTTGGATTCACTTGTCTAAGTCTCAAGTCTAAGTCTTCTAAGTCTACTACTTCTACGTCTACGTCAAGGCCAGCATTGCCAATCACGTGACATTTGCTGTTGTATCTCGTCTTTGCTTACGTCATCACATTACATCATCATCATCGTCACTGCTACGTTCTCATCTTCATCTTCATTCTACCTTTGTTGCTGCTGATAGCAAAGCGCACTGAGCCAAACACCAGTGTTAGTAGCCGTGCAACAACGACACCGCTACCCACTGTCTTTTGGATCCATTTCTGAAAGTAAACCGACACCATGGGTTGATTTGGACTCGTGGACAGCCTTATATTGGTGTCTGCAACTGTGTGGTTACAAGTAAAAAAGTATGCTTATCTAATTACTTGTGGACAACTGTATAGTTGTCTACTATCTACAAGCACCCCTAGTGGGCAGCTTATATAATACAACCCATAAGTCACTCTGGTGACTTATATACCTGAGATAGTAGCATATATGCTACTATAAGAACCTATATTCTTACATGGTGGTGGTTCAAGTTAGAAAGTGTTTTTGTGCTTCCTCAAACCACTTTCCCTATTTATATCCAATCAGAGATCTCAGCCTTTATGGATAACCAATGCCCAAACTTCCCATGACATTCAATAGCACAATCAGCCTCAAGGGCTCAGCCATAAAAGGGAGATACTGTTAGATCCCAGATCTGGCTTTCATTATTCCAATGTTTCTGCATCCCGATAAGCCTTTTTTCTGCTTATCTCCGATATACCCCCATTTCATTATTCTCAGTCACCATCCATCTTGATCTTATCCCCATGTGTTCTATCTCAATTTCCGTATTTATTTGCTCCGATTCTAGAACTCCATATCACACACTCTTATCTCTTCCGTTTCCGATTTTGGAATTCCACATATTCCTTTACATACACTTTTCCTTACTCAAGCTTTTTCTTTAGCTTGTATATTGACTTACAAACCTATATCGATTCTCTGCCTGTATTAAAGTCTATATATAAGTACCTCCTCTATATCTTACTTCATATATTATTCAAGTGTATATGCTCTTATACAATTGATCATTATATTGATATCCCAAATATTCTGATTTCCAACATCTTTCCGATTCTCCAAAATATCCACTCTTTGATTATACTTGCTTTTCTGTAAAGCCAAACCTCACTCGATATT
>MU134859.1:0-12048 GCA_015039355.1 Ramaria rubella | reverse complement strand
GTCTGCCAAGAATTTGACTAATCAGAAAAACTTTGTCATACCCATGATTTTCCCATGTTTTTACTGAATGTTTTCCCAAGTAATTCCAAGAGATCTTGTGAAAGTTTCCCAGAGCCAGAAAATCCTTGGCAAATATTAGATTTTCCCTTAATTTTCCTGTTCAGAAAATCATTGGCAAACCCAACCATTTCTCAAGATTTTCCTCATGGTTTTCCCATCCAGAAAATCTTTCCCTGCCTCTAGTGTTCTCCTCACTCCAGTCTCTCTCCTGGCATGCTTTGCTGAAGTTTTCAAGCCATTGTGTTTCACCCTCACAAAAATCGCCATAAAACAGTCCGCAGTGTGCCATGGTGTGTTGTTCTCATGGTGTGCAGGCAGGTATTATGCAGGATCGAACGCCTCGGTGTCACCACATGGAACAGCCACTCGGGGACTGCAAACCCAGATGGAGAAGAGCCAGGAGGGCTCGCAGCGGGATGCCTGTGGTGGGACAAGGCAAGATAGATTGATGATGACTAAGACAAGCTGACTAAGCGACTACCAGGCTCTCCCTCTGCTCAGCATCTCCCGAAATCAGGGAGCCCTGCTCCACCATCCCTTAGGTAAGGACAGGTTCTTTGTAGACAGATATACTAGCTGTCCAACTTCATACGTCCTTCCTTGACAGCATCTGGTATTAGCAGTGTCGGTCTGCTGTACTCGGCTTGTGCTGATTGCATCATGAGCAGCAATCAAGTTCCACAACGCTTGTTGTGCGAACTGCCGCACTTCTCTAAATGTAGTATCCACTGATAGCACCTGCCCGATACGGGGCAAGTATCTGCTGTTCAATTTGAACGGTGCATATCCTGTGGTCGTGATGACTGAGCTGTTCAGTGCGAACTCTACCATTGGGCATCTCTCAACCCAATCCTTCTGATCACTCTGCACTACCATGCGGAGTATGTGCCCTACAGAATGATTTGCTCGTTCTGTCGCTCCATCCATCTGCGGGTGGAATGCTGTGGACATGAGCAGCTTTGTGCCCATTATACGCTGCAATTCCCTCCAGAAAATGGAGGTGAATTTGGAGTCGCGATCCAATATTATTGAGTCAGGCACTCCATGCAACCGTACTACCTCTTTGAGGTATAACCACGCGACTTGTCGTGCAGTCACTCTCGTCATAGTTGGGACTAAATGCACCATGGACGTGAGTCTGTCAATCACAACCAGTAAATAGTCGTGACCCTTCTATTCCGGTAATGGACCAACAAAGTCCATTCCAATAGACTGCCACGGTCTATCAGGTATCGGCAGGGTATGCAATAACCCTGCTGGTCATTTATTGTCCTTCTTTGCAGCCTGACAGGCTGCACAGGATCCACAAAACGACTCTATGTCGGCTGCCATTCCTGACCACCAGTACGATCGCCTGATGTACTTGTCGGTTTTGAATTGCCCAAAGTGGCCAACTACTCTATGTGCATGATCAATGATTATCTCGACCATTCTCCTCCCCTTGGAAAAAACTTCCTGGGGAAGACACACTACATCTTTATTGAACTGGTTCTTTGTCCAAACCAGTCCGTTTCTCACCCCAAATCAAGGGTGAGCCTCAGGATTTGCCAACACTTTCTTGAGTATTGGATCTGTTCCGTAGCCATTGGCTATGGCTCATTTTAGGTCAAACTCACATTCTACACGTGAGCATAGACTCTCTGAGTCTGCACCCGACGTTGTAGCTAGTACATTGTCCTCCTCATCACCTTCCACTTGTGTGGGAGGTTCTTCCCCTGCTTGCTTCATCTGCTGCATGTCTATGACACACTGCTCTGTCGCATCTTGTAATCATTGTGACCATCGTGCTGCGGCCATTTGTATTTCTACGAATCTATCCGTTGGGAGAAATTCTCCTTCTGGGTCTAGCCACGCATCTGCGTCGACATATTCTTCTGCTGGGTGATGTTCACCCTGCTTGTCATTCTCGTAGTAGCGCGACAGACAGTCGGCTACTTTGTTCTCCACCCCTGGTATGTGTACCATGGTACAGTTGAATCTGGAGAGAAATTCCCACCAGCGCACCTGTCTGTCAGACAGATGCTGTTGTGTCTTGAAGTATTTGAGACGTTTGTTATTCGTCACCAGTGTGAACTGGCGACCTAGCAGCCTATCCTCCCACTTCATAAGTGCTTCAAGGATAGCAATCGTCTCGTGCTCATGCATTTTGTAATGCTGTTGCATGGGACTGAACTTCTTTGATAGAAATCCTGCTGGACGACAAGTTGTCCAGTCCGGACCTTGTCCATAAACTGCTCTGACTCCAGACTTGGAACCATGGGTCACAACCCAAATGGGTTCTGAGCTAGCATGATTTATCGGCTTCAGAATTGGAGCCTGACATGCTAGCGCTTTGATGGATTCAAAGCACTTATCCATCAAGGGTGTCCATTGAAATGTCCTGTTATTGCACACACTTCCTGACAAGGGAGTTGTATACACCGTCAAATCTGGCATATATGGTGCCAGATACTGCACAAGTCCTAGGAATCGTTGGACTTCGTTAAATGTTCGAGGTCTTCTCCAACCTCGAACCTTCTCCATTTTATCCGCATCGGCATGTAGGCCCTTGTCATCTATTCTGTGACCAAGGCACTCCATACAATGCGAATACAAATCGATCTTGGATCGATTTCCACTGAGAAACAAATGTGCCTCACATAAAATATTAAACACCTGTCAAAGGTGTTTTTCATGCTCTTCTATAAAGCTTGAATAGATAAATATATCGTCCAAGTATACGTGGACTGATCGACCAATTTGGTTATGAAAAATCAACGTCATGAGACGTTGAAATGTAGACAGTGCATTACAGTCGCCAATCTGCATAACCCGGCTTTTGAATGTACTGAATATAGTTGCGAAGGCCGTCTTGTTGACGTCCTCCTCAACTATGTGTATTTGTTCATACGTGTCAGACATGTCAAGCTTGGATCGATACATAGCACGAGCTACGTCATGCCGAATCATATCCTGGTCCGGGAAGGGCGTAATGTCCTTCACCATGTTGTCATTGCGTAGGTGTAAGTCTATCGCTGTTCTGAGCTTTCCATTTTTCTTTGGAATGCATAGCGCTGGTGCTGCAGAATGTACTGATGCTGCTACCCACCAACCAGCAGTGGTATACCGGTCGACTTTGTCGATCAGTTTGTTTCGAAGTGCTTCCGGGCACTTCGGTAGTCAATAATGAAACTGTTTGGTTTCATCCACGAACTTAATTTCGTGATTAATCTCCCTCCACAGAGGAAGTTCTAACGGCACACCTCCAAAGAGGTCTGCGTACTCTAGCTCCCATCTTTCCCTGAGTTTGGGAAAGTCCTCAGCCGTCAATAACGGTTGCTTGGAGCCAGTCCCTCCTTCGGCAATCTTGTCAGTACATTGGTTGATTGGACCAATGTCAATGTTTTTCTGGTTTTCCTTCCGTTTTCCTTTGTCTTGCCTCCCATCTGGCGAGCTCGTTGGTGGCTCCACATATAATGAAGAGCCACTTGCAAGTCACGGTTTGTGGCTTGCTAGGTTGGGCTTAAGACTCGCGATTCGAGTCTTATGTTCAGCTGGGTTTTTAATGTCCAGCTGTTCTTCCCATGCAGATGCATCCCTCGCCTCTAAAGTCAAGGGATATCCCTAATTTACATAGGAATGGTGTTCCTAGTATTGCGTCGTAACAATCTACGTTCGCTATATCAAAGTATTCCTCGATATTACGCTCACCAAAATGAATGTTGGTGTGCATTCCATAGTTGATGGTTGACTTACTGCCAACACATGCTAACTGTAGACCAATTGGACGTTCAAGTTCGAATGTCTTGATGCCTACAGCTCGTATAAAATCTGGAGAGAGCATAACTCCCTCACACCCACTGTCTGATAGACAGTGGGCTCTGACTCCACCAATCTCCCAATACCCGGAGATTGTTTGGTTGTCTATATGCGCCCGTTTGGGGCGTGTCTTATCACGCGGTCTGAACTGGTGATCATCGATGGGCTCAATGGTCCTGTCTATGACTCCCGTGTGTGTACAGAAATCATTGTTTTGGCTCAAACCATCACTGATTGTGATAGTTGGTGTCTGCACCACATATATGCACCGCCTTTCTTCATATGATCCTTCTAGCGGATGTACTCCATCTGCTCAATACGAGCTTTGTGTTCTTGTGTCGTCGTCATTATCGCATTGATAGGGCATAATTTCCGACTGGTAATCAGCGACTAGTTCGCCAATTTCATTCTCATGGTCGTCTTGGACATCCATTCGCTCGTCTAGTTCGCCACTTGGTGGCTCCTCCTCCCTTTCTTGAGCACTCCCTGAGTGTTCAACCACTTCTTCTAACCGTGCACCTGCTATGCGTGGTTTGTTCTTCCATTGCGGGCAATTCGGCTTGATATGCCCAACCTGTCCACACTCGTAGCACGTTATCTCTGTGCTACATCCCTGACCCCCTGAACCTCCAGAAGGTTTTTGCGAAGGATGTAAAGCGATGATAGCTCCAGCTCTTTGCATAGCCTCTACCCCTGCTTGGGGTAGACTCGGCCTCGTTTTGGCTTGAGGTCGAGTGTTAGGCAGACGAGATATCATCTGCTTCGCAGTAGGACGGCTTCCTGTGTTGGGAGCTCAGGATGAGCTCGGCCCAGCCTTATTTTGGCTAATTGTCGACGTCGGCTTTGCCTGCGGCGCATGCACACTGCTAGGTTCCATTCTTCGCGACCCGATGTCATATCGAGACGCATCCTCTACTGCCTTTGCAGCTTCATATAATTCAGTTATTGCACTGAATTCTGTCATATAGCCTAATTTTAAGACTTCATGATGCAGTGCTTCTCTAAGCGCTGCTATGAACCGTTTGCGGATCGTATACTCATCCAGCAGATGTATCATCCGCGCAGCATACTTCATAATATCGTTCAGTAATTCCTGAACGGTTCTGGTCCCTTGCACAATTGTATCGAACTTATTCGACGCATGCCTGTGCATGAGTGTGTGAAGGAATCACTGTTGTAACCCAGCGATTGCACTTTCCAGGGTCCAGTTGATCACGACTCAATCATGACACTCGATATTTCAAGCATACCACTCCAATGCTTTGCCCTTGAGGTGCGTGCCTAAATAATTTAATTGGAGTTCTGTGCTGGACGGTCCCAATAGACTATTCATGCCTAACCATCTCGCTCGTCGGCAGCTCTCTCGACTCATCAAGAGACAATTGTAACTTCGACCTAGTCGAAGTTCTCTTCTTTCTCTTAACGGACGATCTCTCGTCCGTTTCTGATTCCTCCGGTGCAGATCTTCTTGGATCCGCCGATAGTCGCTTTCGACTCCTAGAGTTGGAAACTACAGGCGTCATAGTATTACGAGGACTAGTTACCCTCGTCGGCATTCCTGTTCGCCTGTCCACGTCGTGGGCAGACTCAGTTCTCCTGTCTGGGCCCTTGGTTGTGGCTCCAGATGTATCTGGATCCTCTCCGGATCTAGACGTTTGGCTTCGATTCCTTATCGACACCATAGATCTACGATCTATCAGCCACACTGTGGCGTTCTTCTATTGAATTTAGAAGAATAAACAGTAAATGTCTGTTTACTGTTTCCAAAGATTCCGGCAAGTGTTAAACTCATCGATTTCTGGGTAACAAAAGATTGGTTGATCTTTTCTTTATCGCAGTGCTGCCAATAGGATTGGCAGTCAAAAAAGTGTAAGGCTTTACTGTTTCACACAAACAGACTGAGCCAATAAATATATTGGTGTCTACGATGGTGTGGTTTACAAGTAAAAAAGTTATTCTTATGTAATCTACTTGTGGACAACTGTATAGTCATCCACTATCTACAGGCGCCCCTTGTGGGCGGCTTATATCATACAAACCCCATAAGTCACTCTGGTGACTTATATGTCCTAAATAGTAGCATATATGCTACTGTAAGAATCTACATTCTTACAACCGCTCTCTTGCGCAACCCGGAGGGAAACGGGCCGTGCTCAAGCTGGCAGAAGCAAAAATACATGAGTGGGGGCAGAATGGAAGAGAGAAGGGAAGGGGTATGGCTGGGTGCAAAAAAGGAATAAAGCAACTCGAAGTCTTTCAAGACTATCGAGTGCGCAAAGTGAGAGACTGAGACGTGAGGAAGGGAAATAGGCATAGTGAAGACTATATACGGATGCTAGACAAAGGAGACGGGATGGGCTTTTTGGCCATGGAACAAAGCTTGCGAGGGGCAACGCGTAGGCCACGCGTTCTGGTCACGTGCCTCGTCCAGAGAGCCCGTACAAACGCGTTTGTCCGAACGACTTTGTCCGAGGTCTATGACACGAGTCATGTGACTCTCTCCTTTATCCCTCAACGCGTCGTACGCGTCCTCCTCGCCACTCTCGCCCATAGCCATGCTTTCCTTTCTTCCTCTAGTATAATAACCATGCTCTCACCCCCTTCACACCCATCCATTTCTCATATCTTCCGCTCGATAGCCATTAAGGCTTCAAGCTATCTTGTTCGCACCCACCCTGCCACTTCCCACTATTTTACCTACTTTTCTGTCTTTGTATCTATGCTTGCGCCGGCTTGAGCACGGCCCTCCTCTGGACCGCGCTAAGAGCGCCGGCATCGCAATAAACTCATTTGCTAGCCCAGCCGTCACGACCGACAGTCATAGATGGGCATTTAACGTCTCGTGCGAAGGGCACCTGAGTCCGCTCAGGGAGATGGAGAACGAACCATGATACACGGGTTTTGTGCTTCTAACCCTGAAGGTATCCATCAGTCCCTCCTAGTCTGTGAGCAAGTGCGGTCTCGCTTTGCTTCACGTGCCCCTTGGGCCTTGGAGCAGGATGTCTACAAGCCACGCCACCATGAGTGGCCATTACGTCTTCTCTTGCTTCTCCTTTCTTTCACCAAGCCGGCGAAAGTCGATTTTTTTTTCCATGAAAGCCCGCTCCTGAAGATCGCGCGCCATACGGCGTCATTCATTGACAACGAAGTTCGGCGACAATCCGACACGCTTATTACATCGCCATAGGGGCTTTCTATGTTGTCACACTCTCACCGTGCATCAAGTACCTATGATTTTTGCCCTTGTCAATTGTTGAGGAGACCGTTAGCCAACATGATCGAAGGAGTACCATCGATAGATACTCTGCACACTAGTATTTCCAAGCGACAACTTCATTTCTTGAAAGTGTTTTTCGTCATCGTTCGCGTTTTGATCGCCTCCAGGATTCAGATCACGATTTTCCCTCCATGCCTGTGGTGCGTCGACACCAAGGTACGACCGCAGGTTGTCTTGGAGGTGCACGATGTCAGGGCAATCGTAGCGGCAAATGGTTCATCATGACCTTGCGAGCCCTTTAGCTTTCAGGGCGAGCCGAACTAGGTCCCGTCGGCTTGCTGATGGCTTTACATAAACCGAACCGGAAAAAACGGAAGAATTTTTGGCTCGAAATCAAGGTGAAGAGCCAGTTAAGTAATGACTGTTAGTTGTAAATACTTACTGTTCCAAGGGAAAACAACGCGAAGTAAGGGCAAAATACTTAGGAGAGCAATGTAAGCCACCCGGCTTTGCTGCGTAGCCGGCGGCACCGTGATGTTACGAACGCGACACAAGAACGCATCCGCTCCCTGATGAACCTGTGCTCACACGTAGTCGAGACGAAGCTGATTATGACGACGATGCATGAATTATGACCCGTCCTGGAGCACATCACCACAGGCTAGACGAACATTTTCAAAGCCTGGTCTCGCGGCGACCAATGTCTCACAGTTGACTTGAACATTAATGGTCGAATTTTCTCTACCAGGGTAAAATAGCACCTTGACGTTGCCAGTTCTTGAATAACACAAGCGCTATCCCTTTCAGTGGCTTCCGATCAGGAACGACGTTCGGGGGTCTCTGCGAGCTTTCGAACTCGCAGAAATTTGCGAACTGGAACAAAAACAATGTCTGCTACCACGCATACGCCTAATTTCCTGGTCCATCTCCGCCTACTGTGCATTGATCGAAGCATTCAGCAATTGGCAGACAAGGAGTCGGGCCGCGGTCGTGACCTTTTCCCTTCGTTTGCAGCTGCCCAGCTGTGCTCTCCGCTTGTGCCTGTGACATGTTTTCATCAAGTATAACTGCCGAGTTTTTGGGCCATGTTATAAAAAGAGTCTTGCATTCTTCAGCTCCATGGTGATTTTTCCAGACCTTGAAAAAAAACTACCACAAATACAGTCTCGATCCTCCCACACCTACCAACATGCGCCTATCCATTAGAGATGTTATCGAGGGCACAAGTCCAATAGTTATGGTTAACCACCGAGGCGAGGTTAACAAGCCCAATTCGACCGAGCACTGGCAGGAACGTTCCACCCCAATGACACCGAGCATTATTCCTTTACACACTGCACCATCCCATGGCAGTATCAACTCTTCGATCCATAGACGCTTTCATGTAAATTATGAAAATCTCACCCAGAATTATGGCATCGAGCCCTCAACCTTAATCGCTCTCGCGTACGCATTGGTGCTGAGCGCACACTCGAGCTCCCCAGATGGAGTTATATTCGGCTATGTTTATGGCGAACAGAGGTGACTCATGCACACCCCGCCGCTTGTATGTATCTAATTCCTTTTCTCCCCTTGAGTAGCGCCGGCACGCCCGATAGAGAGGGCACGGATCCCTTTTCCCGGCCAACTCTTGCGCACAATGTAACTTTCGACTGGGACAAGACAACTCTTGATTTTCTCTACGATCTACAAAGCGATATCGCACAGATCGGTGAACATACTCTAGCCGGTTTACCAGAGACGCCTACCTCGAACACTTCGCCGCTTTCTCGAACAGTTCTTAACTGTTACCCACTTTCGACATCAAACTACAAAAATGGCGCTCAAGGTTCCAGGACAGAGGATGTCGACTGTGATCTTGCTTTCTTTGCCCAAGCCACCTGCTGCGAAGAGATTGCAGTCGAAGCACGGTTTACTCGCATTTCGGAACCCGAAATCGAGGTGTTCCAGGACCACTTTGGTACAGCGCTTAATTCCATACTCAAGAATCTTGCAGGCCCTCTTCGGGATGTTGACCTCGTCAGCCCTGAGGAGAGGCAGCGGCTTATTGTCGAGAAGAATCCGGCCTATCCCGCTGGTCCTTCGTCGAGCGCGGCGGGCAATGTCACGGAACTTATCGAAGACCAGGCTCGTAGGACGCCCCAGAGGATCGCTGTATGTACTCATGAGTGGCTACTTTTATGATCATAATTGACAGATTTATTCATGCAGCTGCAATTCGGCCAAGAAATGTTCATCACTTATCGGGAAATGGACGCATTCGCAAACAACCTTGCTCGTACGCTCATTGGGAGTGGTGTAAAACGTGGCAATATGGTCGGCATCTACATGGGCAAGTCTTGTGAGATGTTCATAACCATTCTTGCCATACACAAATCTGGTGGTGGTTACGTTCCACTGGATCCGTCACATCCTGCCGAGCGTATCCAGACGATCCTCGGTCTGGCAGATGCCAAGATCGTCATTACTAGCAAAGATCTCAAAAGCCGGCTCGATTCTATAATCCCCGCAGGTCACATCTCATCGCTCGTGGTGGATGTACTCGAACTGTCCCCGTCTAGAAAACCACGTGTGGCCGTAGGGCGTGACGACATTTGTCATATTCTATTTACAGGTGGGACCACCAGGACGCCAAAAGGTGTGGAGAGCATCGTTGGCATTTTCGAGTCTTGACTCTTTGGCAGGTGTGGTTTTGACCCACGGAGCAATTATCGAGAGCGTGATTGATGCCCACGAAGTCATTGGGCGTCGAGACGATCGTGTTCTGCAATTCTCAGACTACACTTTCGACTACAGTGTTTGGGTATGGATCTTTTTTACTAGGCTTGGTAAAGAGCTTGCTTACATACGGCGGTCTTAGGATTGGAGTGTAACATTGGCCAATGGCGGCACATTGTGCATCGCCCCGAAACAAGACTTATTGGATCACCTAAGGGTCGTTGTTCACAGTATGGATATCACGTTCTTAGAAACCACTCCGACAGGTGAGCTGGAGCGGCTGATATGTCCCAACCTAATTCAACAATCACATCCAGTTCTCACCCTCCTCAAACCTGCTGACATTCCGACGCTGAAAATGTTGGTTGTGGGCGGCGAGTCCTTAACGCCAGAGGTTCGCAACACGTGGGCTGATGCCATATATTTCGCAAACGTGTAGGTTACGCACTTCCCATATTGATAGGGCGAGGCTTAGAACGTCTCTCACAGATACGGATGTACAGAGGCCAGTAACGTAATAGCGAAGACCGGTCTTACCTCGTCCACCGATTGCTCCAACATCGGACGGTGCTTCGGACGTAACGCCGCCTATGTTCTGGACGATCGTTTGCGGCCTGCTCCACTGGGATGCGTAGGCCAACTTTTCATCGGTGGCCCTCAGCTTGCCCGGGGGTATTTGAACAACCCCAAGGAGACAGCTAAAGCATTCATAGACGATCCGTTCCGGCCTGGATCTATGATGTACGCCACCGGAGACCTTGTTCGTATAAGTCCGACCGATGGTTCGTTCTTCTATGTAGGACGGCGCGACAATCGATGCGCCGATTCTACCCTATCGTCTGCGCTGTCTTCTTCGGGCTCAAGGGCTAAACTAAGCAACGAGTGTGAAGCAGTCTTGAGGTCCCTGTGGTCTTCGACGCTCCATCTCGACGAAGCCTCCTTGAGCATCGACGATGATTTCTATACAGTTGGAGGGGATTCGATATCAGCCATCCGCCTTGCCAGCGCTGCTCGTGCAGCAAACGTCCCTCTTCTGGCGACCGATATCATTGCAAACCCAACCATTTATGCTATGGCTCGCATCGCAGAATCTTCAATCGTCAACCATAATTTTGACGACGATGACGTTCCGCCTGCCATGCTGGACAAGATGTCTCCAGCGGATCTCACGTTGATGGACGTCGACCAGAACGCATTTGACGCGCTGCGAGACGACACACTCCCAAAGCACGGGTTGCTTCCCAGGTACGAGGGGTCTCACTGCAGTGTGCTGCATTCATATCAATTTATTTTAGTGACGTTATGGACCTGTATCCGTGCACGGCCCTGCAAACTAGCTTCCTCGCTGCCGGGCTCGTGGCCGACAGCGCTTATGTTATGAAACAGGCTTATGATCTCCCAGCGGGCACCAGCAGTGTCAGACTGCGGCAGGCATTCGAAGAGTTTATGCGCCACCCCAATGGCGCCTTCCTCCGAACAACATTCGTCTTTGAACCATCGTTGAATCGCTTTCTTCAAGTTGTCATGCGGCCTAGGTGGAAGCGGATGGAGTGGACGACCGTTATTGTTGCCGATGAGACCGAACTCGACAAGGCCATCGTTTGTTATCAAGATGGCCGTGGAGCTATGAAATTTGAGGATGGAGAAGTACGCGCTCGTGCCTGCGTATTTGAGCTCGCTGGCTTTGCACGTGCGCTGTGCTGGTGCTGGGATCAATCATTGGCGGACCACTGGACTATGGACAATGCGGAATCAGACATCGGAGATATCTATGCGTGTCGTTCTGTCCCATTGCGACGGTCGGTCAAACCAATGATCAAGTTTCTAGAAGGCCTCGATCGCACAGCGGGTGTGGATTTCTGGAGGCGCCATCTCTTGGACGCCATACCAACACCGTTTCTTCAGGCTCATCCGGAGGCCCCTCGCGCCGCAGTCAACGCGACAGTCCACCGCGAAGTGTGCGCGAAGCACAGTTCGCTGACCAAACGGTTCGGAATTATGCCATCATCCTTGGTAACGGGTGCTTGGGCCATTGTGCTCTCTGCGCATACAGGAAGCCTGGACGTCGTGTTTGGCCAGATCATGAGTGGACGGAGTAAGGAAGTCCCTTTAACATGCATTTTCACTGATTCCTCTTCCGCGTTCTAGATGCACCTATAAAAGATGTAGACTCCATGGCAGGGAACACTGCGAACAACGTCGCTCGCCGCGTGATCTTAAACCCCGAAACTTCCGTATTGGAGACACTACGCCGG
>MU134858.1:0-33927 GCA_015039355.1 Ramaria rubella | reverse complement strand
GTGAGGCCACACACGGCACGAGATTTTCAATATGTAATAAAATTCCAATAGAGATACCATGAAAGTTGGAATGTGGTGCTGTGTGGATGATATTCCTTGGTTTCAAGTAATGTACTGGAGAAAAGCTGCCAAGCATCAGCAAGGCCATGTTGCATGAGATTTTCAAGGAAAATATAAATTGTAATAGAGTGTCCTGCATAGCATGGGTCATGGAAAATCAGTTTCAATGTAATGGAGCAAAACTCCAAGCATTAGTGAAGCCATGTAACATGAGATTTTCAAGATGTAAGCTTTGGCAAATAGATATGCCACCAAAGTTGTAATGTGGTGCTGTGCGGATGATATTCCTTGCTTGATAGTATGTTGGTTTCAAGTAATGTCCTGGAAAAAAGCTGCTGAGCGTTAGCGAGGCCATGTTTCATGAGATTTTAAGGCAAATATAAATTGTAATAGAGTGTTGTGCATCACATGGGTCATGGAAAATCAGTTTCAATGTAATGGAGAATAACTGCCAAGAATTAGTTAGGCCATGTAGCATGCATAATAGAATTCCAAGCTTTTATAGATATCCACCAACATTGCAATATAGCATGGGTCATGTAAATTTATTCAAGTAATGTAATTGCTGAGCATCAGCACCACATGGCATGTAGCTTTGGAAAATATAGAAATCCCCAAAAGTCGTAACGGGGTGCTGTGCGTAGCACGGGTAACTCCACTAGTCTATATAGTAAAACATTGATGGTGGGTCCGTGGGCATACGCTGAGTCATGCTGAGTAAGATGCTTGGTCAGCTAAATAAATGCTCCAGAGCAACCCCAATTAAATCCAGAAAAATACACCAAAAATCAGGGAGGCTACTGGGACCTCCCTGGCACTTGCCTGAACCTCACCCTGAGAAAACAACAATAATAACACAACAGTGCCTTCCCAGCAACTTTAGGGTTAGGGTTTCTGGTCCTGAGACTTCCTGGGCAGCCTTGAGTGTCAAAATAAAATAGTTTCCCATTTGAGAATCTGACTTAGAGATTCTAAATGTGAATCCAATGGGCCAAATCCAAAAATATGAACTGGACAGTGCAAATCTAAACCAACCAATCCAATCCTGCACTTCCAAATGGCCAAACCAATTTTGAACCAGCCAATCTATGATTCAAAAAATCTGACTCTGACCTAGACAATCTAATTCTGAACCAGATACTCCAAATATGAACTGGATAGATTATCTAAATTTGAACCTGCCAATCCAACTCCAAACAGGCCACTTCAATTCTGAATCAGGCAATCCAATGCCAAATTAGATAAAACTGACTCTGAATTGACCCATCCAATTATGAATAGGACAATCTGACTCTGAATGGGCTGATTTGGCCAATCCATGTCTGAATCCACTAACCTATGTCTAAATCAAACAATCTAACTCCAAACTGGACAATCTGACTGCAAACCAGATTATCAGACTTAGAATTCTAATTTCACATTGAACAATTTTACTCCAAACTGGACAGATTATCCAACTCTCAGACAATCCAGTTGTCAATCAGATTCTGAACCAGACAATTACACACTGGCCAATTAAATTCCAAATCAGACAATCCAACTCCAAAATGGACAAATTATTCAACTCCAGACCAGCCAATGTTATTCTGGACTGGACAATCTAACTCCAAACAAGCTGTAACCCAAATTGGACAATGCAACTCAGACTGGGCCAATTTTATATCAAAGCAGACAATCTGACTCCAAGTCCATCAATCTGAGGACTGGACAATCCGATTCTTGGATAATTTGACTCCAACTTCATCGATCCAACTCTGAAGTGGTCAATATGATTCTGAATTGGGAGATGTAACTCTAATCTGACTCTGAATCATCCAATCTGATTGAATTGGTCAGTCTGACTGCAACAATCCAAGTTCAAACCAGCCAATCTGATTCTAAATCAGACAATCTGAGTCTAAATTGGACTGTCTGATTCTGAATAATAATCCAGTGAACTGGACAATCCAAGACTCCCAAGTTACTCAAATCAATGAATGTGACTTCTAATTGGATTGCCTGATTTTGAATCAAACAAGTTGACATTGGATTGGGCAATCAGATTCTGAATTGCACAGTCTGATTTTCAAACAATCTCACAACATCCAGTGAAACTGATTCTGAATCAACTTGAAATTGGACAATCCTACTGAACTATCTGCTCTGATTCTAAATCTGACAATCTGACTCCAATCTGGCCAATCTGATTCTGAAGCAGCCAATCCAACTCTGAACAATATGATCCGACCATGAACCACCCACTCCGACTCTGAACTGGCAGATCCAATTGAATGATCCAACCCTGAACCAGCCAACCCAATTCTGAATCTGACACTCTAACATGAACTGGACAACCTGAATTATTCTGATTCAAGCAAACTTGAACAAACCAAATGGATAATCTGACTCTGAATTAGACTATGCAAGTCCAAATCAGGAAATATTAGAGTCTGATTGAGTCTGATTTGAACAATCTAAATCTGAATTGAAAAACTCAAGTCTGAATCAACAATCACAAACAGGAAAATCTGTCTACAAAATCAGGGATGCAAATTATTGGACATATTGCTGACTTTTTGATAGAACAATGCAGAAAAACTGCTGAGCATTAGCGAGGCCATGTGGCATGTAGTATTTAATATGTAATAGAAATACGAGCATTGGCAAATATAGAAATCCACCAAAGTCATAATGGGTGCCATGTGTGGCACTGGTCACTTGACAATGAAGGTGCTGTGACAACAGCAGTTTGCAGTTACATAAGGTGCCAGCCCAAATTTTGGACCCTGAGCACATTTTGTAAAGACATTTTGTAAAGATTAGTAGCTACAGCAATGAGTTTATGAGATAATCAAAAAATGTGTAGCACATAATTATGGCATAATTAGTGACAAAAATACTATCTAAGAAAGAAAAGAATTGGAACCATTTTTCATTCCACCTGTCTCACTCTGAGTCTGACAGAGAACCGGAAAAAATATAAGCTCCAAACCTTTGTATTTTTAGTTGGTATTATAGCCACTAATGATGCCATAATTATGTGCTATACATATTTTGATTATCTGATAAACTCATTGCCATAGCTAATCATCTCTTTACACAATGGCCTGGGCTCAAATGTTCAGCTGGCACCTTACATATCTGCAAACTGCTGTAAGGATGTTCTGGCCCATCCAACTTGAGTAAGTATTTGTATTGCTAACTCTGATAAGTAGTGATTTTGGACAACTTGAAAAAAATGGCTGTTTGAATACACAGGGATAATGTAATTTTATGTGTAGCCATGTAGAAATATTTTAGTTTTTAATATATTCAGAACCAGAAAATGCCTAATGGGGTGCCCATGCGTAGCACGGGTTACTCACCTAGTAGTACTGTACTTGTACTTTGGGAAGTCCCGATTGCGCACCTGGTTGTCTGACGCGCTTGGCGCCACAATTTACAACGCGTCTTTGGTTCCAAGTACTTCACGATGCAATTCGACTTCAAAGCACCCTCAGCAATTTATCACCCTCTGTGTGACATCCCTCCCCACGATGGTTCGAGTGAAAAATCACCCGTACAAACGCTCCTTGCGGATGCACAAGCCAAGGCGTACAATTGCATTTGTATACCCCTGACGAATGAGAATTGGAGGGCCAGATGGCGAGAAATGTGCATACCGAATAGAAGTCAAGCCTCAAATACCTTGCTGGTCCAACAGCACGCGGAAGCTTGGAGAGATGGAGCAGGTTTCAAGCGAGAGGAAGTCCTTTTAAACCGGTTAGGTTAGAAAATTCACAACTCAAGTCGTCGCGTTGCTCATCTCCTTTGATAGATGAATCCGACGGTGTAATCGGGCTGATATCAGACTGGCTGGAACTCGACTCTCCAGATCATTGGATTCGTCATGATTCAGAGATTGTGAGTTGCCAGTGATTTCTAAGTTGTTGCTGCCTAATGCGAATGTATAAAAGGCACTTTTGCAAGAGCTCTCGTATGCATCTTACATTAACGTACAGACTGTTATCTTGCCACCGCCCCGCAACCGTACTCATATTGGGTCATATGCGCGAGCTGTGAATGCTGCTCTGTCAAGCACTTCGAGTATGCAGATTTCAATCAGAATACCACTGTATGGTCCCACAGTCATTTCCTCTAACTCACCATCCTTCGTTCAAGCCACCACCCCCGGCGTCCCTCTAGGGATGTTATCTCCCCATCTTCATGTCCCTGATGGAGATCTCAGTGATACTTGGGAAATGTGGGATTCCATCAGGAATATTTGCGCATACCATCCACGTTTGTCTCTCAGTGTGTAATCATTCACACTAATGTCTTTCTCGCCTAACGTATGGATATCTAAAGCCCTCGATCTCACCCCACCGTGTCCCCCTAATGCAAGGCTACTCGAACGCTGGACTGCTGAACCCACACGCCATTTGTTTTTGCCAGCCACAACTTTCATACCCAACCCAAAGGGATATCCGGTGCTACCCAAGTCAACGCAGAGTTTTATTCGAGAGATAGTCACCGTAATTGCAATCTTCATTTTACACCAGGATACAACTTACTAAGGACTTCCGCAGCAACGACCCACCATCATTTTGTCCGGAACGCAGGCTTCTCTACATACGTCTGGGGGGGAGGGTGCATATCTGCAGTACATCCGCCATCTAGAGAAGACGAGTCCTGGCATCAAAGCCTCTGAAACAGAAGGCACCGTGGAAAACTTTGCACGTGGATATCAAGACTATTTGCAAGCTCCGTTGCAGGTACATTATTTATCGTCTGTGCAGTTGCATCGTTGAGTAGCGTTTATCAGCCTCTTATGGACAACCTTCAAAGTATAACCTACGAGATGTTCGAGAAAGACCCTGTGAAGTACGCCCAATACGAGAAGGTTAGCCATTCTTCACTAAACTTTGATTTACTTCCTTTCAAACTCACCCAGGCCGTCTATCTCGCGCTCTGCGATCGCCCTTTCGATTCCCGCACGTGAGTGATTTACATTAAATTCAGTTCTTCCGCAAACCTGTTCATAAGGATGTTAGAGTTATCTGTGTGGTGGGTGCCGGCCGCGGGCCTCTAGTAGCTGGTTGTTTGCGAGCTACACAAAAATCTGGGCGATCGGTGGAGATATATGCTGTTGAAAAGAATCCAAATGCATTTGTGACGTCGGTAGATCAACAACATTGTTCTCTCTCCAATTTTTAACGGTTCTGCAGGTTGCAAGAGAGAAAGGAATTCGAGTGGAATAAAAATGTGAAGATCTTCTACGGCGATATGCGCACCCTCGAGCTTCCCGAGCAGGCAGACATTCTTGTTTCTGAACTTTTGGGTTCTTTTGGCGACAATGAGCTCAGCCCAGAATGTTTAGACGGAGCCATGCGATTCTTAAAACGTAAGTCACTTGCGTCGCACGTTCCCGATGCTTTACCGTTATGAATAGTGGACGGAATCTCGATACCGTCTTCGTACACGGCGCATCTCGCCCCTTTGTCGTCCTCAAAACTATTCTGCGAAGTCCAATCTAACTCTAAGGATGAAAAAATGGCGGAAACACCCTATGTCGTCATGTTTCACGCCGTGAATCTTTTGAGTGGGGATGGTGGTGGCCCTCAGAACCGGTGTGGAACCAGGATCCAGGAATGCTGGGCATTTGAGCACCCTCGAAAAGATGCTGTTCTTGATGCAAGAGGTTCGTCAAGAAGACTGCAGCGGATATAGCGTTTGGCTTACAACATCGCACAGGGTTGCCACTTACAAACAGCCACAATGTACGTTCGGCACAACTCCGTTTCTACATTCCGCACGCAGGAGCTCTGCACGGCTTGGCTGGATATTTTGAAGCAGTCTTATACCGTGATGTGGGACTGAGCATACATCCCGACCGCAAGGATCTTATATCTCGAAACATGCTCAGCTGGTTCCCTCTTTTTTTTCCTTTGAAGGTACCAACGTGGCTTTCAGTCAGACTCATCTCATCTTATGCTTCACGCAGGAACCCCTTTATTTGCCAGCCAATTCTGAGCTTCACGTTTCGATATGGCGGTTGACTGATAAGCGAAAAGTATGGTACGAATGGTCCGCAGAATCATTCTTGGCAATTCCACGCATTCGCTCGGAAGACTTCGCATCCTTGCTGTCGCCGCCAGTACAACACACCAATGGAACCGCCGGTGGCTTTGAAGGGATACGTCCGCATATCTTCTCCCCGCGTGCTGGAAGTCCAGCATCGGCACTTAGCCCAATGCTGGATGGCCCACAGCCGTTGTGGGATAAGAATGGAGCTATCGTGGACAGTGAGTTGACTTGTGTGGTAAAGATCGGACAGACATCTCTGCACAATCCAGGAGGGAGAAGTAGTTGGATAGGGCTATAAAATGATGGCGTCACTGACATAAAGATCCGTCAAATATAACTTGAGCCAATTGTACTCTATTATAAACTGTGGCAAGAAGGACCTTTCAAAGGTACCGTCGCCAAAATATCATATCTCCGGAGCCGGGTTCGAACCAGCGACATTCAGATAAGGTTATCCATTACAGTCTGACGCTCTTCCAACTGAGCTATCCAGAGTCGGTACTTATTAAGTATTCGTCTTATGTGATCCTTAAACCTATTACGTAGCTTCATCGTGGATATTAATACGCGAAATGATGCGTCGGCCGTGGTGTTATTTGACATGCGGGGCCATGTAGCCGGCCATGCAACAGAAAAAGATCTATCAGGAAGCACCTGAGCCATGTGGCAGCCAGGCCTGTTTCCACCGCACTGGGCCGCCACTGACAGTTTCCAGTTGAGAGGTTTCGCCTTCGTGGCATTGCGCCTGGCGTACTACGTCGGTTTCAGGATGGCGACAAATGTTGGGCACAAGCTAGTTTCAAGATCTTCAGAAATAGGCTAACAAGGCGGACAAGGCCCGTTCAACTTTGCCCGAAAAAGGTCGGAGCCCGAAATACTACTAATAGGACGTTTTTCAAGTTAGCGCTTGCAAGACTCTCTCCTCACCCACCTCATCTCTTCTTCTTCCTCCTTTTTAATCGCTAAACGCACTACACTGCCAAGCACTCTGCCAACATCCACTCGTTACATTCAGCATGGTCTCATTTGTCTCACTTGCAGCATTAGCTTTGGTCCCCGCAGTCATTGCGCAGAGTCTGATGGTCAATACCCCGTAGGCTTTTTTCCCTTTCTACTGCACAGTATCCCTCGTTGTGTTCATCTCACTAACTGGAGTGTTTTTCTCGTAGAACTGGTGTCGTTGAATGTGGTAAATGTTGATCATTATTATTGCTTCACACTGCGTTTCGTGATTTTGTCTGATGACGTGTCTCCCCCCTGCACAGAACCTGTTCAAATGTCCGTCTTACCATCTTTTGTTTTGACCTATTACAAATGATTATTCTTTTAGCACATGGACCGGAGGAACTCCCCCCTATTTCCTTAGCTTTGTTCCCGGTATGCAGTTCTATTATTTGAATCGACGCATGGCTCTGAGCTATTTCTTGTAGCCGGGCAATCCTCCGCGCCTGCTGTAAAGTTCCATCTCTTGTTCGACGTCAAAATGTTAAAACTTTCTCCATTCTAGATCAAACAATTCCCAACTCAAAATGGAAATGAATTCACCTGGAATGCTGATCTCGGAGCAGGCACTACATTGTACGTTTCTATTTTTTCTACGTTAGCTTCTGTAAGTTATTGATAGTGTGTAGCACCATTGCCCTTAAAGATAGTGCTGGTAGTCCGGCATTCTCTGACATAGTCACTGTCGAGTCCGGCCCTAACTCTTCGTGAGCTCGTTTGAACCAATATTGTTATCTTTCTAACCGACTTTATAGATGCGTCAACAGTTCAGTCACAGAAACCGGCGCATCAACGGGTACCGCTGCGCCCAGCTCAGGCGCAGGTGGAAGGTATGTTTGATGTTATGCTATTGGTCGGCTTTGTTCCTCACCGATCCGCTTCTCTTCCTGCAGTGCACCACCAGCCTCCACCACTGGCGCTCCCAGTGGGTCATCCTCTGCTAGTGCCCAGTCGTCCGGCTCTTCCGGCTCTTCCACCACTTCATCTGGTGCAGCCAGTACTACGAGCCCCAAACCCAACAGTGCCCTGATCAGCAGGGGTAACACTCTTCTCGTCGCGGGAGTGATGGGCCTCGTTGGTGCTACATTGTTTTGAGTTTAAAGATGGTTGATGTCACGTGGAACGAACGTTACCCAGTTTTTTTTTACCATCACGACTTTTTGACCGTTAACGTCTTGCTGTCTGCGCGCAAAGCTCGTTTTGGACAACGGGACGGACTTTTACATTAGCATGTCTGTAAACGAGTCATTGTCTTGTTTTCTCTGCAATGCCTAGTGTGCTGTATTGGAATTACGTAGGCGATGTGATTCTGTGTGATTGCGTGAAAGAGTGTTGGGAGGCCGGTCGGCAGCAGCTTCTTTTAGGACTTGCAGGGTTCTCGCAAGATAGACCTTTGCCAGGTGCCTGTATTAGGCTGTCTTTGTTGATTGATTGTACGTGGCTTCTTTCAGCAATCTCCAATCTGAAACTTCAACAGTCCTAACGGTGAGTACTTGATTGTAAGCCTGAAAGCACATGCATTTCTCTTTGACACAAGCGCAAGGTCTCTTCTCATGTCTGAACTTCCGGGGCAGGACACGCCACCAACGAACGGCTGTAATCAGTCTGACGCGTTGATAGAACAAGAGGGACACGAGCCAATTGACCGCGACGATGAAGGTAACCAACCCGCTGACCCAGATGTCAAATTGCGCACAAACACTACGAATGTCACTAACGAACCTGAAGTTGTGGGAATAGTGCGTTGTGTAACGATCGTGTTGGCTGCGACTCTGATTCAAGATTCTTTACAAGGACGCGTTACCTCCTCGCGTCAACGCGCCTGGAAAGGATGTAGACGAACATGAAACGAGGCCACAGGAAGGTGTTTTGGCATATATTCAGGATGACCATCCCACAACTGTCCATCTGGTGCCGAAGTTGTTGCCCGATGCGAGTGAACCCGAAATCTATTGGTCAGGAATTAATGAGGCGAGTGGCTCATATCAACACTCGTGGGTTTGCTTAAGGCGACGTACTGCAGCCAAAGGACAACAACAATACCCCTGAGGTTACAGATTCAGATCCTATAGAAAGACTACAAGAGAGCAATGACGCATCCACCTTCGACTTGCCAATGTCGGCTGGAAGACATGTGATGAATGTGGTGAATAGCTCTACTACAGAACAAGAGCCATCTATAATTACCACGGAGGAGTCACTTGCAAGCGAGGTAGGTATTGTGTATCTAATGTTAATAATTCTCATCTGGATTCTGAATGATGTTGCTTAAGCCGACCGAATCATCCCTAAGTGCAAGCAACGAAACTGAGAACACGACGCCTACACTTATAACTACAATGGCCGGATCAGGAAGTACAACAGAGAAAGTGGATGGCACAATCAGTAATCCACAGGAGCTAGCCCCCAATGCGACCTCTAACGGGGTAAGTAATATTACGACATTCAAATCATACCAATAACGATTGACCTGGTTAGATCTTGGTGTCCTCCGATACGGAAGGGACAGTAGAGAGGCATATTAACGATACGCCCAATGCCATACCAAGCGTAGATGCGCTCGATATCAACGAAGAACATAATGTAGACGAAGAGAAGGCGGAGGCCCTGCCACAGTCATTGAACGCGGGTCCTATTGCCCATGTCGAAGCAACAGAGGTTAGTCTCATATATCAAAAACAAATATGCTTCCTTTAACACTAAGCGGTTTCATAGCCTAGTCTACCAGATCAACTGGCTGTCGATGACTTTTCAGGTGCTCAAGATGAAACTGAGGACGAAATAAATGTGGTGTCGCACAGTGCAACAGATAATTTGCTTTCTGGATCTCCACGCGATCCAACTTCTTCGTCACCCCAGATCGAGCGCGGGGTGAGAACGATTTGTATCGTTACAACCAATATGCTCACTACACTCTTCGGACTTCGCAGGTGCAACAAGCAGAGGCCATGAATGATAACAAAGATGACTCCGGGGTTGGCACAGTGACAGAATCTTGCCGTCCTGCCGTAGTGGAAACCGAAGCCGTCCATGGGTTTGTCCCCACGGAAGGAAAGGAAACTTTAAAGCTTGATGTGCGTACCGCTTCTCTATCCTATTTGTTTGGGTATTCATGGACTGTGGTTTTTTGCATGGGTATATAGTCTGCAAAAGACAACAGTGATAGTACTGCCTCAGAACCACAAGACGCGACGATGGGTATCACGCGCAACGACCAGGACGTGAATGAACAATCGCTCGACAATGATGGGGATGCGATTAGAGTGGAGGTCGTGAAAACAACTGAAGAAATGAATGAGGAACATTACGCGGTTTGTTTCACCAAGCAATCAAGCTGCCTTTGGACTGATGGAGACAAGGTGTCATCGATCACACAAGATGGAACGGATATGGTGGGAGATAACCACCAGAAAGTGGATGATTCAATTGGTAATCAGCTGGAGTCAGCCCCCGATACTACTTCCAACGGAGTAAGTGATGTAACCACAAAACCATGAACCAATAAAGATTGACCTGCTTAGATCCTGTTGTCCTCCGGTACGGAAGGGACAGTAGAGAGCGACATTAACGATACGCCCAATGCCATTCCAAGCACAGATGCGCCCGACGCCAACGAAGAACACAATGTAGATGAAGAGAAAGCGGAGGCCCTGCCACGGTCATTGGACGCAGGTAATGTTGCTCATGTCGATGCAACGGAGGTCAGTCTCCCAAATATCAAATGGTGCTTCTTTTAACACAGCGGTTTCATAGTCTGGTCTAACAGATCAAGCGGTTGTCGCTGACACATCAGGTGCGAAAGATGAAGCTAAGGACGAAATAGATGTGGTGGTGTCACACAGCGCAGTAGATGGCTTGCTTTCTGGATCTTCAGGAGATCCAACTTCCCCGTCACCCCATATCGAGCACGAGGTCAGAACCCTTTGCATAAGTATAACCAATACGACTCACTACACTTCTCAGACTTCTCACGTGCAACAAGCAGAGGCTACGAATGATAACACAGATGACTCCAGGGTTGGCACAGTGACGGAATCTGGCCGTCCTGCCGTAGTGGAAACCGAAACCGTCCATGGGTTTGCCCCCACGGAAGGAAAGGAAGCTTTAATGCTCGATGTGCGTACCGCTTCTCTATCCTATGAGTTTGGGTATTCATGAACTGTGGTTTTTGCATGGGTATATAGTCTACAAAAGACAACAGTGATAGTACTGCCTTAGAGCCACAAGACACGACCATGGGTATCGCGGAGGACGTGAATGAACAATCGCTCGACAATGATGAGGATGCAATTGGGGTGGAGGTCGTGAAAACGACTGAGGAACTGAATGAGGAGCATTACACGGTTCGTCCCACCAAGCAATCAAGCTGCCTTTGGACTAATGGAGACAAGGTGTCATCGATTACACAAGATGGAACGGATATGGTGGGAGATAACCGCCTGAAAGTGGATGGTTCAATTGGTAATCAGCAGGAGCCAGTCCCCGATACTACTTCTAACGGAGTAAGTGATATTACCACAAATTGAACCAATAATGATTGACTTGTTTAGATCTTGTTGTCCCCCGGTACGGAAGGGACAGTAGAGAGCGACATTAACGATACGCCCAATGCCATTCCAAGCACGGATGCGCTCGATGTCAACGAAGAACACACTGTAGATGAAGAGAAAGCGGAGGCCCTGCCACAGTCATTGAACGCGGGTCCTATTGCCCATGTCGAAGCAACAGAGGTTAGTTTCTCAGATATCAAAAATAAAGATATTTCCTTTAACCACTGAGCGGTCCCACAGTCTGGTCTACCAGATCAACTGGTTGTCACCGACGTTTCTGGTACTCAAGATGAAACTGAGGACGAAATAAATGTGGTGTCGCACAATGCAACAAATTATTTGCTTTCTGGATCTCCACAAGATCCAACTTCTTCGTCACCCCAGATCGAGTGCGAGGTCAGAACGATTTGCGCAAGTATAACCAATACGACTCACTATACTTTTCAGACTTCTCAGGTGCAACAAGCAGAGGCCATGAATGATAACAAAGATGACTCCGGGGTTGGCACAGTGACAGAATCTTGCTGTCCTGCCGTAGTGGAAACCGAAGCCGTCCATGGGTTTGTCCCCACAGGAGGAAAGGAGGTTTTAAATCTCGATGTGCGTATCGCTTCTCTATCCCATTAGTTTGGGTATTCATGAACAGTGTGTTTTTTTTTGGCATGTGGTTTGCATGGGTTTATAGTCTACAAAAGACAACGGTGATAGTACTGCCTCAGCCTCACAAGACACGACGTTGCGTATCGCGGACGAAGCGCAGGACGCGAATGAACAATCGCTCGATAATGATGATGCGATTGGAGTGGAGGTCATGAAAACAACTGAGGAAATGAATGAGGAACATGACACGGTTTGTTTCACCAAGCAATCAGGCTGCCATAGACTGATGGAGACAAGGTGTCGTCGACCACACAAGATGGAATGGATATGGTGGGAGACAATCGCCAGAAAGTGGATGGTTCAATTAGTAATCAGCAGGAGTCAGCCCCCGATACTACTTCCAACAGAGTAAGTGATGTTACCACAAAACCATGAACCAATAAAGATTGACCTGCTTAGATCCTGTTGTCCTCCGATACGGAAGGGACAGTAGAGAGCGACATTAACGATACGCCCAATGCCATTCCAAGCACGAATGCGCTCGATGTCAACGAAGAACACAATGTAGATGAAGAGAAAGCGGAGACCTTGCCACAGTCATTGAACGCGGGTCCTACTGCCCATGTCGAAGCAACGGAGGTTAGTTTCTCAGATATCAAAAATAAAAGATATTTCCTTTAACCACTGAGCGGTTTCACAGTCTGGTGTACCAGATCAACTGGTTGTCACCGACGTTTCTGGTACTCAAGATGAAACTGAGGACGAAATAAATGTGGTGTCGCACAGTGCAACAGATTATTTGCTTTCTGGATCTTCACGAGATCCAACTTCTTCGTCACCCCAGATCGAGCGCGAGGTCAGAACGATTTGCACAAGTATAACCAATACGACTCACTATACTTTTCAGACTTCTCAGGTGCAACAAACAGAGGCCATGAATGATAACAAAGATGACTCTGGGGTTGGCACAGTGACAGAATCTTGCCGTCCTGCCGTAGTGGAAACCGAAGCCGTCCATGGGTTTGTCCCCACGGGAGGAAAGGAGGCTTTAAATCTCGATGTGCGTACGGCTTCTCTAGTTTGGGTATTCATGAACTGTGTTTTTTTTTTTTGCCTGTGGTTTGCATGGGTTTATAGTCTACAAAAGACAACGGTGATAGTACTGCCTCAGCCTCACAAGACGCGACGTTGCGTATCGCGAACGAAGCCCAGGACACGAATGAACAATCGCTCGACAATGATGAGGATGCGATTGGAGTGGAGGTCATGAAAACAACTGAGGAAATGAATGAGGAACATGACACGGTTTGTTTCACCAAGCAATCAAGCTGCCATAGACTGATGGAGACAAGGTGTCGTCGACCACACAAGATGGAATGGATATGGTGGGAGACAATCGCCAGAAAGTGGATGGTTCAATTAGTAATCAGCAGGAGTCAGCCTCTGATACTACTTCCAACGGAGTAAGTGATGTTACCACAAATCCTTGAACGAATAAAGATCAACTTGCTTAGATCCTGTTATCCTCCGATACCGAAGGGACGGTAGAGATACATATCAACGATACGCCCAATGCCATACCAAACGCAGATGCGCTAAATGTCAATGAAGATGAAGATGAAGACAAAGTGGAGGCCCTACCGCAGCCATTGGACGCAGGTCCTGTTGCCCATGTCGATGCAATGGAGGTCAGTCTCCCAGATATCAAATGATGCTTCTTTTAACCACTCAGCGGTTTCATAGCCTGGTATAACAGATCAACCGGTTGTCGCCGACACATTAGGTGCGAAAGATGAAGCTAAGGACGAAATAGATGTGGTATCACACAGCGCAGCAGATGACTTGCTCTCTGGATCTCCAGGAGATCCAACTTCCTCGTCACCCCAGATCGAGCACGAGGTCAGAACCCTTTGCATAAGTATAACCAATACAACTCACTACGCTTTTCATACTTCTCAGGTGCAACAAGCAGAAGCTACGAATGATAACACAGATGACTCCGGGTTTGGCATAGTGATAGAATCCTACATTCCTGTCGTAGTGGAAACCCAGACTGTCCATGGGTTTGTCTCCACAGAAACCAAGGAACCTTTAATGCTCGATGTGCGTACCGGTTCTCCGTCCGACAATGATGAGGATGCGATTGGAGTGGACGTCGTGAAAATAACTGAGGAAATGAATGAGGAGCATTGCACGGTTTGTTTCACCAAGCAATCAAGCTGCCATGGACTGATGGAGACAAGGTGTCGTCAACCACACAACACGGAACGGATTTGGTGGGAGATAACTGCCAGAAAGTGGATGGTTCAATTGGTAATCAGCAGGAGTCAACCCCCGATACTACTTCCAACGGAGTAAGTGATATTACCACAAATCCATGAACCAATAATGATTGACCTGCTTAGATCTTGTTCTCCTCCGATACCCAAGGGACGGTAGAGACACATACCAAAGATACACCCAATGCCATACCAAGCGCAGATGTCAAAGAAGATCTAGATGAAGACGAAGTGGAGGCCCTGCCACAGCCATTGGACGCAGGTAATGTTGCCCATGTCAATGCAACGGAGGTCAGTCTCCCAGATATCAAATGGTGCTTCTTTTAACCACTCAGCGATTTCCTAGCCTGGTCTAACAGATCAAGCGGTTGTCGCTGACACATCAGGTGCGAAAGTTGAAGCCAAA
This sequence comes from Ramaria rubella, assembly GCA_015039355.1. Classification (NCBI taxonomy): domain Eukaryota; kingdom Fungi; phylum Basidiomycota; class Agaricomycetes; order Gomphales; family Gomphaceae; genus Ramaria; species Ramaria rubella. The sequence continues at coordinate 18,985 of MU134858.1, read as the reverse complement.
GACGAAATAGATGTGGTGTCGCACAACGCAGTAGATGACTTGCTTTCTGGATCTCCAGGAGATATAACTTCCTCGTCACCCGAGATCGAGCACGAGGTCAGAACACTTTGCATTAGTATAACCAATGCGACTCACTACACTTTTCAGACTTCTCACGTGCGACAAGCAGAGGCTACCAATGATAACACAGGTGACTCCGGGGTTGGCACCGTGACGGAATCTTGCCGTCCTGCCGTAGTGGAAACCGAAACTGTCCATGGGCTTGCCCCCACGGAAGGAAAGAAAGTTTTAATGCTCGATGTGCGTACCGCTTCTCTATCCTCTTAGTTTGGGTACTCATGAACTGTGGTTTTTTGCATGGGTATATAGTCTGCAAAAGACAACAGTGATAGCACTGCCTCAAAGCCACAAGACACGACGTTGGGTATCGCGGACGAAGCCCAGGACACGAATGAACAATCGCTCGACAATGATGAGGATGCGATTGGAGTGGAGGTCATGAAAACAACTGAGGAAATGAATGAGGAGCATTACACGGTTTGTTTACCAAGCAATTAAGCTGCCATGGACTGATGGAGACAAGGTGTCGTCGACCACACAAGATGGAACGGATATGGTGGGAGATAACCGCCAGAAAGTGGATGGTTCAATTGGTAATCAGCATGAGCCAACCCCTGATACTACTTCCAACGGAGTAAGTGATATTGCCACAAATCCATGTACCAATAACGATTGACCTGCTTAGATCTTGTTGTCCTCCGGTACGGAAGGGACAGTAGAGAGGCAAGTTAACGATAGACCCAATTCCATGTCAACCGCAGATGCACCCCGTGTCAAAGAACATACTATTACCCATGTCGATGTAACGGAGGTCAGTCTCTCAGAAATCAAAACAATGGTGCTTCTTTTGACCTAAGTGGCCCGAAAAGGAGTATGTTGAGCCCCTCCCCGCTACTGATGTATCTCTTCCTGTTCCTGCAGTGGCCCACGAGTCCGGTGAGGATGAACCAGTGGCCCCAGAGGTATTTTCATGTACTATCGAACATTCCTGTCTCTAAATATTCCCTTTTGCCCTCTTTTTTCCAATTAGAAATCAGCGTCGGGAACTATAGCAATTGATGATGGGCCAAATATTGTAGAGCTTAATCGAGTCTCACCAATCGATAGCATCGTGTCAGAGAGACAAGACAACGTTCTGGACGCTTCAGGCGCAGTTCAGAATATTTACCAGCGAGACGAGGAATTATCGGAAGTTTCCCAACGCGCCCCATCAAGTCCTCCTGACATCCCGCAGCATGACGATGTTGGTGGCGAGGATCAGTTTCCTCTTCAGAGTAATACAGACGCCTCAAGCATTGACAAGGGATCTTCGGTTGGTAGAGTCTTCGTAGATCAGAGTGATCCAGCTTCAGAGACTGTGATCGAGGACTCCGAGGTGAGGATTTCGTAGTGGTATACCCCACCTTATAACTCGGAAGTTTGTTATAGATGAGCGCACGTGAAGAAGAGGTAACACCAAAAATTGAAGAGGATAAGACATGGTCGTTCGACGCCGACGCAAACAGAAGTGACATACCCGAAGTACCGACGACTCCTCGCTCTGAGCTCAGCGTTTTCACCCCAACTTTCGATTCACGTTCCGAGATCTCAGCAGCCAGCAATGAACCTGTTCCTCCTTTAACTCCGCGTACGGATCCCATAGGAGATGAGTTGGACTCACCAGATCTGGCTCCTACCGACGAATTAGGGCTTTCTATGACCTCCGAGGCCATAGGTCAATGCGCCATTTCGGAGAGCGATAAGCCCTCTTCACGTCCTGCAGCCATTTGCGGTGTCTCAACCGTGACACCGACGAGCCATGAATTGAAGTCTCATGACCCTGAACTCGAATCCAATCAAAAGCCAATGCTCATAAACATTGTTCGTACATTATGATTTATTGATCAGTTTACTGAACTTGTTCATCTAGGAGTCTGACCTCGGAATGCGTCAAACAAACGAGGATGGAGACACGAATGAATCTGAGACTGCCCTCGAGACTCCCGTTGTGAAGGCGGAAACCACAGCACGCGGAGGGCCCTTCGGTAACCCACAAGAAGAGCTCAGTTCCATTCATGATGAACCTCCCATCATTCGTGATGATTCGACGCCTAGAAAACTGGGAAAAGATCTGCCTGACGAAGAAGCAAGACATGATAAGCCTAATTCTGAGACACCATCGCCTTCAAATGGAATCGAAGTCGTTCAATTATGGAAAGATATTCCACGACAGAATGACGAGGTTGAATATGTTTCTGCTCTTCCTCAGGCGATGGCCTCCCCGGATATCGGAAAGACACAGTCCGGCGAACATCTCCCCGAAAGTAGCCAGCAAGCAAGGTCAGTCTGGATCTATCCTATAGGAAAGCTTACTGTAATATAATGTGCGCACTAAGGTTTCCTGTGCAACTTGTGCCCCTTCCCAGCCAAGACACCGACGAGGATGCAACCAATTACTCTGAATATCTCGATATTCCAGGAGGGAATACCCGTACACGTTTAGTTTCAACAGCATCGTCTCGCCTACTACCCGGGGGATGGAAAACTGATTCGCCACGACCACAGGGACGCGCATCCCTGGAACAGGCCCAAGGTGAATTCAGCCCCCCCAGCCGAACGCAAGAGGTCGACGATGGGGAGAAGAAATCGCGGTTGAGCTGCATTCTCATGTAATGACGGATTTATGACTAGGATATTTGAAAAGGTCTTTTTTAGTATATGATTTTGGAATATTATGCCCGGCAATAATACCAGTAATTGGATACTGGCGGATCTGGCCTGTTTGTCGGGTCTGTTTTGATGTGAACAAGTAATACCTTGCTTCCTACGCACACAATGTCTGGCGCGGAAACGAATGCAGAAGCAGACGTATGGCACTTGAAAGAGATATTTTGGACGCCGGACCCTAAATCACCAAAGAAACCCATTAAAATAATCACTCAAAACTTCAACGGTTCGTAACGACATTACTTACACACATTCGCTGTACTTACGCGCTCACGGCCTACTCGGCATGGTATCTGGCATGGTTAGGTCCCTGCTCTTTCATCGCTATCTGTGAGGCTCTCGCTCACTACAGCCATTTGTGCAATGAGTTAATCAGTTTCGCAAAGGTAACATTCTCATCCTCCGCGACCAGATTCATATCGAACCGCCGAGCAGGTCCTCCGTCTCCTATGAATATCTTTCGGCCCTTGTGGCAGATTATCTTCTTTCCTTCCCGTCAGAAAATGACCCCTCTTCTGCCCTATCCATTCTTCCAGTAACCCGAAGTGAGTTTGATCATTATTCACTTGGACCATGGTTCAATCAAATTAATGCCTGTCCCTTCTTGTAGAGGGAATGGATCTGAATCCTCAATTCACTGCTGTGTCATCATTTCGACCAGCAGGAGATGGAGGCGAGCTTAAGCTATTTGAGTTGACTGGCATCACTCTAGTACATGGATGGCTAGTCGACCCGGACAGTCCAGAGTATGATGTAATATCTAAGGCGGAGGATTATGATGCTTCTGTGAACATGATAGTTTCCGCAGACCACCTCACAAAGGGACAACTCGTGCGCGCGAGCGAAGACTTTCAAGCAGTATTCACGGATATAGGTAGTAAATGGACCGCAGAAGAACGCCAGAAGGTTGAGAACGGTGAGTATTAAGCCATTTTGGCTAGCATGAAGAAAATTCACGGGTCTGATTCGGTAGCTGTGGTCATACGCGACTTTCTGGAACGGACCAGTGGACAGTTGACATACTATGGGTAAATAAAGTCTCGATATTTCTGAACCAATGTCAGTTCAAGTTAATCCGTAACTTACAGGCTTTTTCAACTTGCCTCTACGGGTCTGGACTCAGGAGCTCTCGTGGCGCTTTTTCGTGGCTCTCACCTCTCCGTCCTCTATAAATCCCCAGATCCAGAATGTCCTGGTTTATACAATCTAGTTACCGACCACATCTTTGCTCAAGAACCTTCTGTGGTTAGTGGGTTAACTACTTTTTTTCATATTACCGCTACATTTTCTTTCAATGTAGGTCTGGGAGCGACTTGAAGATGTTGAAGGCGGGGCATCCACATTCGTGGATTCCGATTTCATCAAGTCAAGCCCAGCCGGTGGGGACTTTCCTGGTCGATCAGCAGAGGCGGTCAGAAGGGACTATGAATATGATGAAGTCGACGCCGAGTAAGCAATGATGCTTCAGTACTGTTTTAAGGTGTTAATCGTTGCTGATACTGTGTAGCCTGGCCCTTGCGCAACAGCTCCAACATGAAGAAGACGCTAGAGCTCATGAGCTGCGTGCAGAACAGCAACAAAGAAACGAAGAAGAGCGCCATCGACGAGCGCGCGAAGCCGATCTCGCCCAAAATTATGGCACTTTGGGCAATCTGGAAACCAGCATGGCTAACCTTGAAGTTCAGCCAGAAAAAAAGAAGAAAGATTGTACCATTATGTAGTTATTTTTGATCTATTGGGATGTCTGTATTGCGTCAAGATAGATTACTCTAGCGAAGAAAACTGCTCTACGAAGTCTTTTAGTTTCAGGAAAATTGCTTTCAATTCTACGAGAACGAAACCTCTCCCTATCCGCGAGCCAGAGCCTTACGACCTCCCAGGACTTCTGCCAACTCTTTCATGCCACCCCACCAAGGATCTATGCCTCGCCTGTTTTGCATATCTGCATGTTGCACCATCTCTTGCACTGGTGTCATAACAATTGAAGATCCTTGTATGGTAATGACGGCAGCTGATTCTTTCGGTGCTTTTCGCCTCTTCTCAGGCTGTGCACGGAGGGTAGCTGCTTGAGCCTCGATGAACGCCATACACTTCATTGATAGCCGGACCGCGCGCGCACGGTCAGTCGGGGAGGGTATGCCACCCTGCAATGTGTGTCCAAGAGATGCAAATCTAGAGTCGAAAAGAGGTGCCCCTTCGTCTTTTAATATCTTGGTTACAACTTCAGTTGTGTATATGGTCGACGAGGCCTCATTTCTGAAAGAAGGCATTGAGCACAGGATGAGCGCGCGAGGAATTTTCTTACCGCAAGACCAGACGTCCCTCCGCCTCGCCCTTAACATCAATATTATACCTCGTTCTGAGAAATTCGACATCTGTACGCAAAATATCCAAGTCAATGCCGACTTCGGGAGTATAAACGATCACAGCCCCCGCCTAGATCTAGTGAGCTATTATAACGATAAATTAAAAATAAAGCTTACTGCTAGAGCGCCCATGGTGGCAATGTATCCACACTTGCCGCCTTGGGTCTCCACCACAAAAACGCGGTTCCTGCTTGCCGATGCACTCTGCTTGATGGCATCACATGCATCGATAAGCGCGTTCAGGCTCGTATCACTCCCCAGACTGAATTCCGTAAGCGGGACGTTATTAGAGATAGTAGCTGGTAAATGGACCATTGGAACATGAAACGCTGGATAGTGCTTTCTGCCTTCTTCGAGAATCAACAATGCGCTAAATGCCTCAAACCCACCGATCAAAAATAGACCGTCAAACCGGTGTTTCTGAAAGTGGGATGCAACGGCTCCGAGGTCAATGTCAGGCAGAGTACGATTCGTACCCAACTCCGAACCACCCCGCGCCATCCACGCGTCCACACGGAGCCACGAAAGTTCGTAGACGTTGTCGTCTAATAATCCTTTGAAACCGTTGTGGATAGCAAGAGGTGTATGGCTACGACCAATACAGAACCTCACGGCAGCGCGAGTGGCGGCGTTCATTCCTCCTGCTGGCGCACCCATGCTGGAGAGTGTTAGGATCGAAATTACGCATCCAATCAAAACGCGCGGACTTACTGCATGATCGCAATACGAAGTCTCTGAGCAGACGTCAGTAAAGTATGATCTGTGTAAGAAGAGAGTAATGAAAAGAACCTTCTCTGCCGGTAACTTGCGGCTGTCATCGAGTGAAGATGTAGCATGGAATGCCGAAAGTACCTCAACAAACTCTGGATCTCGTAGAGACATAGCCTTCTCGAAGTCCTTGTCATGAATTGCTTGAGCAACTTCACGAGTCTGTGAAATGATAAGGAGACCAAAACATTTTGAGCGATTGAATAAGATACCATCTTTACTGCGTCCATGAGTGGTATACGTGTGATCTTATTCTCATTCATCCCAATCATGTAAGAAGGCTTCTCGGGCGTCGCCTCGAGTAAGGTATGAACAGCTTCTACGCCTTGTAGTGTCGGCTAATATATTGGAGAATCTTCCACCAAAATACACAGTCACTGGTAAAACAGTTACTCACCATAATTCTATCCCAAGCACAAGGCTTTCCACCACGTTGCGTATGTCCCAGTGTTGTGACTCTTGAATCAAGGCCCAAGCGATCGGCAAGGATATCTTTGACCTGTTCTGGGCGAATGGGATTCAAAGCTGCATCGTGTGCCCCTTCAGCCACTATGACAATAGTTTTACGCTTCCCTGCTGCGCGGTGCTGATGATTGACGTGGTGAAAATTAGCAGAACCTGCTTCTGACAGAACCGCCGACCTGTTGCACGACTCGACACATATCATCTTCCCAAGGATCAGCAGGGGGGCGCTCGGGAATAAACAAGTAATCGGCTCCGCCACTGTAAGTGAGAAAAATGAATTTGGTAAATCGAGAATAAGAACAAAAATTTACCTGACGGCAGCCAATAACGCTAACCAACCGCAGTGTCGACCCATAACCTCAAGGACAAACGCACGTGAATGGGATATTGCCGTTGAGTTGATGTTGTCAATAGCTTCACATATGCGGTGCAGAGCGGTAGGGGCACCGATTGTAAGATCCGTCATGGCCATGTCATTATCGATAGATCCAACAAGACCCACAATCTTGAGATGGGCATGCATTGCAGCATGCTCGGGGGTGATCATACCTGAAGTACAGTATACGCTCATCGCGATATTCGCCAATTTCCTGCATTCTTATAACACACCTTTGTTTTTCAAATCTGCCACAAGTGTCGGCCATTCCGAACGGAATACGTCGGCGCCAGTGAGTGAACCATCACCACCACAAACTACCAATGCATCAATGCCTTCCTTGATAAGATTGTGGGCAGCAGCAGTTCTCCCTTCAATGGTGCGGAACTCTTTCGATCGGACAGTGCCAATTAGGGTCCCTCCCTAGCCCACATGAATACGTGTCCCATACCCGGACAGTTCATAGCTCACCTCGCCCATCCAACCGCGCACATCGTCCCATCCGACCCTGACGATGTATCTTCCTTTCAAAGTTTTGCCTTCGGGATGTTCACTTTCCTCAGTATCTCCTTCGCCGTTCTTTAAAAGTGCGCCATAACCAAATCGAAGATTATCCACTACATCACGGTTAGAGATGAAGCTCGGAGCATCGATCTTGTCTTGAGTAGGAGGAGCACGGGTAGAAGCTTCACTGTTGCCCCGCACAAGACCTTCATAACCTTCACGGACAACAAACGTCTCACATCCTCTACCAGAATATAAGTAGATTGTGGGGCCAGTATTTGAAAATGCTCTCACTGCACGATTCCTGCACGCACAACTGCACGCACCGCCGCGTTCATCCCAGCAGAATCTCCACCCGACGTTAACACAGCAATTCTCATTTTTTGTTTGTCTTTTGAGGGGGACATGGCGTACTGGCGTTGTACGGAAATGGAACGCCATGCTGACTCATCATCGACAAACGTAATCCCTCGCAAGCGCGCGTTTGTCTTCTTCATATGTCTCAACAATCTGAGGCAGTCTATGCCACCGATGAGGTAGCTAGTTCAACTCCTTTTATCATAAAAATATTCTGACACTATCTCTTTAGTATGGTCGCCCTTTTATCATTGTTCGCGAACAAGCACGAAAAACACGCAGCCACGGTGTAGAGGCCATTAAAGTCAGTTTCGGAAGCTCAGTCAAACGTACAATCATTGACTCAAAAGATAGTCCCATATTCTTGCTGCACGCACGGTCGCCAACATCATTCGCACTTCCCTTGGTCCAAGAGGTGTGAACGGTGTGGCCTTCATACAGCCGCGTACTCATTTTTTCGCATATTTAGGTTTGGACAAGATTCTCATTTCTCCAGATGGCGATATAACTGTTACGAATGACGGTGCAACTATACTTGGCCAAATGGAAGTAGATCATCAAATTGCGAAACTGTTAGTGCAACTTTCTAAAAGCCAAGACGATGAGATTGGAGACGGTACCACAGGCGTTGTTGGTAAGTGTAACTATAACAATTTTATAACTACCATGGCTGACAACTTTTTAACTTGCAGTGTTGGCTGGAGCACTGTTGGAACAGAGTGAGAGTTTATTGGACCGTGGGCTTCACCCTATGCGTATTGCCGATGGCTTTGAGCGTGCATGTGCTGTGGCTGTTGAACATTTGGATCGCATCTCCGATCAAGTAACATTCTCAAAGGAAAAAACAGAGAACTTGCTCAAGACCGCCATGACCAGTTTGGGTAGTAAAATGTGTGTCAATCCTGGATGTTACCTTTGCTTTCGGCTAACCAGATCCTTTATTTCAGCGTTTCAAAAGCGCACACTCAGTTTGCACAAATTGCTGTTGACGCGGTGTTGTCAGTTGCTGATCTTGAGCGGCGCGACGTGCCATTCGACTTAATCAAAGTTGATGGCAAGGTCGGTGGATCATTATCAGACACGACACTTATCAAAGGCGTTCTCATTGACAAAGACATGTCGCACCCTGGCATGCCCCGTTCAATCTCTGATGCTCGTCTTGCCATCTTGACTTGTCCATTTGAGCCTCCCCGCCCTAAAACGAAACATAAACTTGACATCACCAGTGTAGAAGAATACAAAAAACTACGAGAATACGAGAAACAAAAGTTTGAAAACATGATCAAACAGGTCAAAGACACCGGTGCCAACCTCGTTATATGCCAGTGGGGGTTTGACGACGAAGCAAATCACTTATTGTTACAAAATGAGCTTCCTGCCGTACGATGGGTTGGAGGCCCGGAGATTGAGGTGCGAATTGATTTCACTAATCTTAATCAGCCAACATTTGTTGAAAACCATTAACGCCAATATGTGGTGTAGCTCATTGCTATAGCCACACAAGGTCGCATTGTTCCTCGGTTCGAGGACCTTACTGCCAAAAAATTGGGCAAGGCTGGTATTGTGCGAGAAGTTTCATTTGGTACAACAAGGGATAAGATGCTCATCATCGAGGAATGCGCCAATTCTCGCGCGGTGACCATCTTCGTGCGAGGGAGCAACAAAATGGCAAGCACTGTGCTACCAATACACATACCCCCCGATTCACTCAATCATTGTTAGATCATTGACGAAGCCAAGCGCGCGCTGCATGACGCCATCTGCGTCGTCCGCAATATGGTTGTGGATAATCGTGTTGTCTATGGTGGTGGTGCAGCGGAGATAAGTAGCTCCATTGCTGTGGCTAAGGCTGCAGATGAGGTACGCCTGCGATATATATATATATATATCATTTCCGATCAGATGCTCATCATCCGTTCAGATCCCTACTATTGAGCAATATGCCATGCGGGCATTCGCTTCTGCTTTGGACGCTATTCCATTGGCGTTGGCCGAGAACAGTGGTTTACCTCCAATAGAGACTCTGGCAGAGGTTAAGAGTCGACAAGTCACCGAAGGCAATTCAAAGCTGGGAATAGACTGCAATGGGAAGGGAGACAACGGCAAGCTCTGTTTTAGTTAATGGAACGCCGGCGGAGCTAACCTCAGCTTTAGACATGAAGAAGCAGTTTGTCTATGACCCTCTGATTTCGAAACGACAACAATACCTTCTGGCCACTCAGGTTTGTTTATTACAGTGTTCATTATTGAAGTAGGCCTACCTGACCCTTGCATTCTTAGCTCGTCCGAGCAGTCCTCAAAATAGGTACGTATGCGAACAATTTTATGACGTTTGATTAACATACCTGCTGTAGACGATGTAATCACTGCAGGAGCTGCAGAACAGTAGATTCTGACATTACAGGGCACGTCTAATGTTAACTGTGTCACCTAAATACCTTGTTTCCACACCTCAGCATACTTCCTAAATGCAATACACCTAATATCGTTGATCGTTCCTGGTCGAAACTTTCTATAAGCCTGTAAATGTCCCTTTACATAACTGACGTCGTGAATGGAAAAAAAAGAGAGAGATAGTAATGATACAAGTTAAATACAATGTACGATTTTTATTGTCCCAAAATCAAAGTCAGTATTCAACTTCTCCAATACTGTGCTAAGTCGTGTATTCGATCAAAGAACCCCGTGAGATAAGATGTCTCGTTCAATAAAGTCTCGAAGTGCTTAATAGCCTCTTCTTCCGTGAGATCAAGCCTGAATTTTTCTTGGATTTGCTCATGAACGTCACGATGCTTGATGTCCGGAATATTAGCGTCTACCATGAGAGCCACCAAGTTGAGAATCAGATTAGCACTCTTGCGAAGAATTGTAAAGGCCGTGAAGCAAAAATGCTGGAATCTTGTATAATGTGTTGATCCTGCCCCACCCATGGCATCTACCATTTCCTTACACACCTTAACCGGTGGCGGGAATGGCTTAGGATCACGGCCCAAAATGTAGCCGAAGTCAACTGATACTACATCAACATATATTCGTTTGAGAGACGTCGTTAAGCTTACCGTGAAAAAAATGACCTGGGAATAGAGAAACAGATTGTCAGATGTTAAAATTACCACAACCCTCAAACGTACCATCGGGAGCTAACAGTAGATTGTCAAGATGTCGATCTCCCACGCCGAGTAGATATGTCACAACACAGTAGCCCGCTGTACAAATATTTACAATCTGCACAGAAAGGAGGCCATCTCCTGGACTCACCGCAACTTCGTACAAATGTGTCAATAACGGCAGGCTCTACCCCGTGTGTCCCAACACTGCCTTCGTCCGGATGATGCGCCCGGAGATAATTGAGGAGAGTGGTGTGCTCGCTTATAATGGCTGCGATAGTCTTGCTTGGGATATACTGCGCCATACCTTCGAGTGGTGCAGTGGCTAACACATCGTATGGAGACAGTTTAAGGTCAAGATTTTCCTTTCGAAGTAATCGATCCATGAGTGTAAATAATTGTATGACAAGCTGGTCTTGTCGCATGTCGTCACCATTTTTGAAGATAACAGGATATTCTGAGCCATCGGAACATTGGAACCACAATAGCATTGGAAATAGATTGGATTTGAACACAGAAGACTTGTCGGCAATGATGCCAGTTACTTCAACGCGAGCGTTCAGTGGTAATGGAAGAGGTGCCATAGAGCTGAGGCCGTTCTTAGCGTCTCCAATGAATGCTCTAAGTTTGTCAATCTTCTTTGGTCTTGAATCTTTAGAAGCACGAAGCTCTTTGGCACGTATTGATAGCGCTTGCAATAGCTCCCCCTGCCTTCGGAGGAGCTCGCGCCTCTCAACGCCTCCTTCAACCTGTTAGCGTTGTGAGCATTTGTTGTTGTGGATTTAATCCTTCGCTCACTTCAACTAATTTTGTCATGAAGCGGAACTCTACCCGGCCATACATCTTGCTCATCATCTTATCTTGCACCTCAACCATGAGGTACCAATGGAATTGGTTTCCCAGAACAGGATTCAAAACGCTCCGCGCAATTAAGAAGTCAGCGAGACCGCTGTCATCGTAAGATATTGCGCTGGTGATAGAGCGAGAAGACCTTTGGTCACTCGCAGTGCTTTCGAATTTCAGCGCTTGGACCAGCTGGAGAAGATATAAAAGAAGCTCCTAATTTGTCGAGTCTGTTAGCAAGACGTAGGGCACGACGCAAGCGACTCACATCATCATCAGCTCTCATGAGTTGCTTCACCGCAAACCCCCGCACCCGAGAGTCGACTGTGCCGGGTCCCAGGAGCTCAAGAGCATCATCGGTGTCGATGTCTGTCCACATAGGCAAGAGAACTTCGACTGCTTGCTTCACTTCACTGGGATCGCGCCAGGTGACAGACTTGAGAAATTTGGTAAGACCACGTTTATCTCTGGTTAAATAAAATCTAAATTTCCAGATTAAATCCTTTTCTTCCGAGGTAAGAAGTTGAGTTGGTGAATAATTAAGAATTTCCTAGAATAAGGTGGTAATTACAGCCTATTGATATACCAAACAGACTCACGCTTAGTTCATCCCTAATCTTCGCGTTTGGCTTCAATTCTCGGTCAAGAGGCCCGTTTCGATGGCTCCGCACAAGTCTTCGATGTTTGTCCTCCACAGGGTTTTCTCTCGCCATATCCGGATCAACTATCGACCACAGATGGGGGTCCAAAGAAATACTCAAGTGGACCGCTGGCGTGCTCGGCGGGTGAACTAGGTTAGTTTGTCGTGGTACTGGGGCTGAAGAAGCAGAGATCTCCTGTTACATCACAATCAAGAGTCAAAGACATAAAATTGGATGAAAATGACAAACAGGCTCCGTGAAAACTACTGGGAAATCGAATCTAGGCAGGTCGATGTAGAGAAAGAGGTTTTCCGATTTTTCGGTTTCGGCCTAGAAAATATAAGCATTCCCTTCAGGTGAAAGCATGAATGACATACTGCGTGTATTTCTTCCATTCGCCTGAATGCTAACTTGTCCAGCCAGTCGGACTTAGGCAGGTCTCCTCTTTCATACTTCTTAACCAACTTTTCGAGCCTACCCATCTCATCTTTTACACCCATTTTGCTAGGAGTACGTGTATTTACGGAGCCATCAGCTTCTTCTCCGCGCCACAGGAGTAGCCGATGCTTTCCTCTGCGGAGAGTGCTGAGCGAAAAAATGATTAAGAACGACCAAAGTTTACTAGGGACAGAAGAAAACTGTACCATTTCTTCCCAAATAAACGGAACGTGGAGCCGCCAACAGGTATCGCCTGGCGTGGTCCTTGAATATCCCAGACTGTCATAGCGATCTGGGAGTTGAGAGGCAGATCGCAATATTTGATAGGAAGTGTGATCCATTCGTTCCACCTGAACAGAGGGTGAGCTTCCGCTCATATTTTAGATCATGTGGCTAACATATAGCTAGATTTGAAGGCTTTGAAAGAAGTGTGATATGAAATTGTGAGGGGTTTATTATCGGCCACCAGCTGACAAGTCACGTAAAGGTCAGAGAGGTTTCTTGGTTGACGTCAACGTCTGGAATGAATATTCACGCAGGACGCACTCACGGCGACTGGACACCCGCAAATCGCAACTCAGGATGTTCTAGAAGCTCTGTAAATGATTTCGGCTGCCTTATTCCTTCGAGCTGGGATCTGGGAAACTTCGTTCGCAATGAAACTCAAATGATTCCCTAATAGCGAAATGCATACATTCTAAATGTCACGTTCAATTTTAGATCACTAAGCTTTGCGAAAGTGAAATCCTTGGGGTTATCTTTATCCATTGCTTCAAAAGCGGTAGGCACAAGGAAAAAAGAGAATTGGTGTGGCTTATAAAAAATTTACTTCCGCGGCACAATTAGCTTTTGTAGCTTTTGTATGGTGAAGAATATTACATCCACAGAGTGCGTCAGCAAGAAGCGTGGTGGTGGTGTGTCAGCGCTTCAGCTTCAGTGATCGGGCTCCCAACGTACTTACCTCCGTGCGCATGGTCCCCGCACGCCTTCCCAAGCTATATCTTGTAAGACACGGAGAAACAGAATGGTTAATCATTCATCTCTTACAGCCTTTTTATGGGCTAACGTTACTGCGACAGGACGATTAATGGTACGTTCGCCTCCGCAATGTGCCCATGGCTTTTTTCTACAGTATAGTAACGTCTTTATTGGATATTAAGGTCGCCATGTGAGGGTTTTGTATTCATTCCATTACCTCGCCAACAATTTGAACAGACTGGTACATCCGATATCCCTTTGACTGCCAATGGGGAATCCATTATTCAACGTCTCGGAGAGAAGGCTGCGGGCCCAGGAAGTTGGCACTCATTAGTGGCACGATGATGAGCTGAGCTAACATGATCTTGTAGAGCTTATAGATCCGCACCTGCTTTCTAGTGTGCTAGTCTCACCTCGCAAACGCGCACAAAAAACATTTGAACTCCTGTTCAATGATTCGGAGGTCAAACCGCCATTTCAAACAGATGAGCGTGTTAGAGAGTGGACATATGGAGATTACGAAGGGTTATACTTACACGAAATTGCGGATCTACGAAAGAAAAGGGGATTAATCAGTGGAGGAAGCAACTGGGATATATGGGTCGACGGGTGAGGGCCCTTGAACGTCTTCATTATGTGAATGTGAACGATCTTTTATAGGTGCGAAGACGGCGAGAGCGTAATAGAGATGACTGCTCGGGTCGATGAAGTCGTCAAATTTGTTAAAAAATTGCATTTTGCCTGGGCGAATGATCCCGTTCGTAAACAAGACGATCAAGGAGGGGATGTTCTTATAGTGAGCCATGGCCATTTCTCGCGCTGTCTTTTGGCTAGATGGTTAGGGCTCCGGCTGCAGCAAGGGCAGCTGTTCTCTCTGGATCCCGGCGGCGTACGTGGACTTTTCAGAAACTAGTTCATAATATTCATCCATTACAGGTTTGCGTCATGCAGTACTATCATGACCTTGACCACACGTCTATTGGCTCTATGAATTTGGGGCTGCTGTAAACAGCGATTTTGATGCAACCTGGTGGTCTAGTCCATTTGAAGTCCTAAGATTACTATGTACAGCTATGTTACAGTTATGCAACGGAAGCTTTTTCCACATGGTTTGCAAGTCACGTGTTAGTGAGAGTGTGACATCGACTGACGCGTCGCGTACACGGTAAGGCAAGCACGACTGTCGACTGGGCCAGCTTGAGCAACCATGAATACAAACTATGGGCCTATGCCCACTCTATCTTCAGGCCCAGGACGTCCCCGTAGCTCCTTTAGCAGCTCTTTCTCTTATGGTCCTCAGTCTCTTGTCAATTCCATTATTGCATCCACAAGATCGGGTTCACCACTGCATTCAAGTCCCAATGCAAGCACGTCAGGATTACCACCAGGCTTGGACCCCAATAGCTCCATTTTTCAGGCTTCGCCGCGGACAAAACTAGAGGGTCAAGTTGTGGGCGGGAAACGATCAGCCAGGCATCCCCTTGCAGAATCTCGAAATCTGCATTCAAATGCTGTCAGCGATCAAGAGGGTGATGATGAAGAGGAAGAGGAGGAGGAGGAGGAGGAGGAGGCACAAGAATGGACCATGGTCGACAGGATGAGGCTCTGGCGTCATGATGCTTTAATGCAGCACCTCTATGAAACAGCGGCTTTTTGGGGTGACAAAGTTTTATCTTGGACAAGTGCGTAGTCTCCAGGTCACCTCTGAACATGGAAACTGATATAATGATTAGATAACCCAAATGATGCTTTCTGGCTTGCACAAACCCATTTCATGACACACCAGTATTCTCGAGCTGAACGATTGCTCACCCGTCCATTTCCTCTCTCTCCTCCCCCAGACTCACCTTTTCCCTCACATTCATACTCTCAGACTCATCCTGCTGGACCTTTTTCATCAACGTCGTCTATGTCTCTTACGAATGGCGCGCTACATCCACATCCTACCCAAAGAAAGTCTCGGAAAGGAAGGGGCAAAGAGCCCGCATCAACACATGCCCATTCGCACTCTCAATCCCAACCCGCTGTTGACCCAATGCGCATACCACTTCAGTATCCCAACATCCGTCATGACCAACTTACTGTACTGCTAACAGAGACCGGATGTATAGATGGACAAGGAGATATGAGTCGGTTAGTCGATATGAGTATTGCTTGCCGTTATCTCGCAGCGCAATGTCAAGTGAGTTTTAATTCTAATTTCTGTTGAAGCTTCCGCTTCGTGAGGAATTGCTGAGGGTTAGACGAGAGCCGTTAATCCTACTGTGTCCCGCCTCTTTCTCATAATGTATGTCCCTTAGGTTCGACAAGGAAAATGGGCCGACGCCCTAGAGATGCTGGGAGAATCAAATCCGTTCAAGAATTCTGGTAAGTTTCACTAGGTAGCCATCGTTTCGAGGAGGAAACTCATTGCTGTGATGTACAATGTGCTGACCAGGGAGAAGTGGACCTACTATACCCAATCGTGACGGGGGTATTAAGGTTAGCCTGTGCGTCTCTCTTCCCCAGTTCCTTACGCTAAGAACATGTACACCTAGATTGAAGCTTCAATGTGCCACCTCCGTGGGCTATTGATGCTGAAACTGAATCGAAACGATCGAGCCAAAGAATGCTTTTTGGAAGCTTTGGCCCTTGATGTCAAGTGTTATGATGCTTTTGAACAACTTGTTGGGGGTGAGCTGATGCGACCAGAAGAAGGTTGGTCTCAGATTTATTGATTTATTCATGTGGAAGTAAAATCTACATCTTTTATTCTTAGAATGGGAATTCGTACAAGGTTTGGCATATAAAGAGCAAACTCCAGAAGATGCTCAGTTTGTTAGATTGATATATACTATCCGTCTACGAAAGGTAAGTTCAAATTTTTTGATTCGCCAGTATTTTATTACGTTTATTTAATAGTTCAGACATTTGGAGGAAATGTCTATCGCGCGCGCGAGACTCGTTGATGATTTTGGCCTGGGAGATAACGTTGATGTTCTATTCGGCTTTGCCGATACACTATACTCTCAATATCGATGGGCTGACTGTTATGCAGTGACATCAAGGTAGGTCATCTCATCTACGATAAACCTGTATTGATGCCTGTTTTAGGATATTAGAGCTTGTATCGGTACACGCTCCTACCATGCCTTTGCATATTGCATGCATGCATCACCTCGCATATTTACATTCTAAGCTCTTCATGTTAGCACACGAATTAGTAGAGAAAGAACCCGAGGCTGCCATAAGCTGGTACGCCGTTGCCGTGTGGTATCTTACTAGCAGAAAATGGGGTGAGGCTAGAAAATACTTCAGGTATGTAGTCACAACACGATGTTTTTGTTAGGTTGGTGCTCAAAGTTGATGTTAATCTTCAGCAAAACATCATTGATGGATCCTCGATTTGGTCCCGCATGGATCGCCTTCGGACATACATTTGCCATTGAGGGCGAGCATGACCATGCGATCACTGCATATTCTACATCTGCCCGACTTTTTCAGGGGTATGATCTTGTGCATCACCTCGTTTGTCGATGGCACTACTAAACTGTCCTGGATTAGCTCTCATCTTCCCCTCCTTTATGTGGGCATGGAGCATCTCTGTTTAAACAATTTGAGCTATGCTGGTGAGGCTTTGGGTGCTGCATATCAAATGTGTGATTCGGATCCGTTACTTATTAACGAGTTGGGCGTGATGGCCTACCACCGCCGCGAGTCAGTTCATCTTTCGTTCAGGCCGATTCTACGACTAACGTTTAGAACAGATATACACGTGCATGCGAGCTGTTTACCACCGCGTTGGAGCAAGCCAAGATCGATCAAGGCTCTAAACATGTCTGGGCAACGACGTACGTGAATTTGGGCTCGGCTTGCCGTAAAACGGGGTGAGTAGCCTTAGGTTTTAATTCCCTACTATAACTAATTGTGGGCATAGCCGTCTAGGAGAAGCGAAGTGCCATTACCTCAAGGTACTTGAGATCGAACCTCGTCACGCACCTGCACTTGCCTTCCTAGGTATGGTACATCATCTGATGGACCAAGTGGACCAAGCTATTGTTCGATACCACGAAGTGAGTCACAAAAGCATGCGGTGTATACCTACTCAATGATCTTGGACAGGCTCTTTCCATTGACCCCCTCAATTCGCATACCCTTGATCTATTAAACGTGGCTTTAGAGGCGACTGCTGAGGGGCTACCGTTTGGCGGGAGCGTTCCGGGAGGCGAAGAGCTGTGGCAGAAGATAATGAAAGAGCAAGCGGAGGCAAACATGAAGAAGAAAACAGTCGATGAGAAAGAAGAGAATCCGGTACCGCCGAATTCCGTCGAGGGACCTGCCAAAACTGTAATGCAAGACGTTGCTATGGCAGATGCATAACCATCATCGTAGACGGGAGCGCGTTTGTTGTTACTTATTCACTTTTCTTCTCCATCGTTCGCAGTTGAGGTACTCAGGCCGCTGTATTATATACTACATACGTTCTTGGCAAGCACTGACTAATGACCTATCTTGCCCTTTTCCTCATACATGTTGTCTCTGGCATAACGATAGGAATCAAAATGGTGCACAGGCCTGCTTCCTGGCCAGCCCAAAGCGTAACCTGCGGATTTACCACCCCATTCTTGCATTGGCCGGAAAAAGCCAGGAAGAGGACGGTCTCGTAGAGGGAAGCGACGTTTGCGCTTTTTCTTTGGTTTATCACTGGAAATCTGATCGGTCACGTGGAGCAGGGAACAGCATTTGACGCGGAGAGAATCCACTTTATCCTCATTAACTTCAACAGAAGCCGTTCGGAGGCGCTCAGTGACTAACAGATTAGGGAGTTGTGATGTTGTGATATTAGACGAGACAGAGTACTCGATCGTGGTCAATTGAGTCTAAAGGAATGAATATCAGGGTGAGAAGCATTGTAACTAAGATGCTGACCCACGTTAGAGGTGTGAGCGTGACTCAAAATTACGCCTGCATCCACTCCAGCGTTTTGAGCACGCCTTTGCCGTAGTTGCGCTTCATTCAGGGTATCTTCTGTAGGCCGCTGGTGGCGACTTGGCCAATGTGAATATCAGCTTCAATCACAGACTTAGCCTGAGATACTACTTACACACCAGAATGATGCGCAGGCACTAGGGAAATGGGCCGTGCAGGAAGAGACCAAGAAATAAGGCGAAAAGCTATGAGGGAACTTGATTGATATAGTTCACACTTTACAGTAACAAGGCAACGCACATGGTGAAACAGAGGATTGCTCTTGTTCTATTGAAACATCATTTAACTTTCGTCGTTTTGCTGGACGTTGGTCATCCGTGAAATTGCCCAACGAGCGACGAGAAATATCGTGCAGAAGATGAACTTCCGGTGAGCTTTTCTCTGGCTTTGGTGAGAATTTAGCCTCAA